>JAODAL010010286.1:0-105997 GCA_025379985.1 Phyllomedusa bahiana
AAAACTTTTCCCCTAAAAAGGGCCCAATATTTTGTGTTTATTGTGTTACGCAATTTCTTCCAAGTTCAGCAATAAACTATATATGGGTGTAAACTGCTGTTTGAGTGCAGGGCAAGGCATACAAGTGAGTGAGCGCTATTTGGCTTTTGCAACATAGATTTTGCTGGGTGCCATGTCGCATTTGCAAAGCCCCCAAAATAACAGAATAGGTAAAACCTTCCAGAAATCACCCCATTTTGGATTTAACACCTCCCATGGATCTCATCTAGGGGTGCATTGTCCATTTTGGGCGCACAGGTGTTCCATAGATTTTTTAGCATTGGGCCATGAAAATGGGAGAAAAAAAAACGCAGTTCCACCATTGTTTCTTGGGCTTAATTTTACAGTGTTCACCGTGCGGGATATATGACAGAATAACTTTACTATGTGGGTCAGTACAATTACTATTACAAAAATTTCTACAGTTTTCTTATGTTTTATTACTTTTACACAATAGAAATGCGTTTATAAAAAATCGCATTTTTATGTCATCATAGTCTGACAGCCGTATACAGAACTGATTATGGACTTGTTTTTTGTGGGATGAATTGATGTTTTGTATTGATAGCATTATGGGGTTCATAAGCAATCCTTGTGGTGTTTTTATTTTTATTTTTTAAAGCGGTCACTGTGCAGTATAAATAACATGCTAGCTTTACTCAGCAGGTTAATACAATTACAGCGATACCCAATTTGTATTTTTTATGTTTTACTGTTTTTACACGATAAAAACACTTTTAATCGAAAAGGAAAACACGTTTTTATATCGCCACAGTGTGAGAGCCATAACTTTTTAATATTTATTTGTATGGAGCTGTGTAGTAGCTTGTTTTTTGCGTGATGAGTTGACTTTTTTTGGTATAATTTTTTTGGGGGGCAAGGCTTTTTGATAGTTTTTAAATCCGTTTTAAGTAAGAAAATGCTGCAATCCTAGTAGTGTTTTTTATTTTTAACAGCACTCACCATGCAGTATCCGTAACAAGTTAGTTTTACTCCCTGGGTCGAGATGATTATGGCGATACCTAATTTATACAGTTTTTTAGGTGAAAGCACTGTTTTTATTGTGTAAAACAATATTAATGCATCGCTGTCTTCTGATAGCCATAACTTTTTTATTTTTCCGTATACATATGAGGAAAGAAAATTATGTGGCAATATTGAAGCAACATCTCAAGACATCAGCCAGGAAGTTAAAGCTTGGGCAGAAATGGTTCTTCCAAATGGACAATTACCCATAATAAAAGTGCCTTTAATCTCTCTCTCATTATACTGGCATTGGGCAAATATAAATAATTTTGATAATCCTAATTGACCTAAAACGGGTAAGGTTTATTCTAATTTCATGTCAGATAGTGAGAGAAATAGGCATATGTATATTTTTACATAGTGTATGTAAACTTCTGGTTTCAAATGTACATATGACCAAAAAAATGTGGTATTTGACGTTAAGATACTTTATGGATAGTTACTGTACATCACATGTTGCTAACTACTTTTGTTTATTTTCTATATATGTAACACACTTGAATGAGTTTAATAAGAACTGTGTAAAACTTAATTTTCGCCACTGGGATGCTATTGGCGAATTATACTCTTGTGAACAGATTGCACCACAGATTACAGCAGATCTCTGTGGTACTAAAACTATGTCTTCACAGCACTGATTTACAGTCAGATTTTTAAGCAGATTCAGTATATAGAAACCAAAAAAATCTGACTGTATAATTATTTCCCTAGACCTCAATAGAAAATCCGAGCTGTAGTCTATACAGCTCAGATATTCTGAGGTCGGATTTCAAAACTGTTGGTTTTGCAAAAAAAAACTTAGAACATGTACTGTTCTATTGAATGGGGCACCCAAAATCCAAAAACCGTGGCAAAAAATGCAACAAAAATCGTGCAGAAAAAAAAAAAACTGTGTAGACTAAGCCTTATTCTGATCAGTTTATCACTTTGTGACCTTCTAAGAAATGGATTTGTTCAAAGCATTGTCCAGTGGCTATCCATTTAAGCGTGGATTGCATTAACATAATGAATTTCCTATTGGTATATGTCTTTTTCATATTTAAAGGTTTTTATTTTATTTTGTCAAAAAATAAAAAAAACGAAATAAAAAGAAATTTATAAATAAGGCAATACAGATAATGTCAGAGTGAGAACAGTGCTAGTACAGAATAAAATAACAATGTTAAGCAGTGTGACAAACACCGATTCACCAACATGGAGTTAGTCTCACTAACAAATGCTTTAAGAGAGTGATTAACTCACACTGCAGCTAGAATGATATAACAGCTGTAAAGGCAGGAGATGTTGTAGTGCCTGAGAATTTGTAGTCATGTGAGAGGCCTTAAAGCACATAAGGCATACATAGTGATAAACAATAATACCAAAGAGCATTCAACGGCTCATGCGAACGAGAGGGCGACGGTATATGTCTTTTATTATCCAAATGTCCCTGCATATTGAAAGTAAATTTGATAGTTTAGTTTTCCAGTTCTTATGGGCAGTGCTCTGTCTTGATTTTTTTTTGTTATTACTGTACAGTTTTAATAGTTTTCGTTATGTGTACCTCCAATTGTACTTTATTATATAACTTTTTTACTTCTAATTTGATTGATTAGATGGATATTTGAGTGTTGGAGATGCTTTACGTATTCTCATCACAACTAATAATGTGATCTAAAAACTAATCATCTTGGGAAAAAATAGATAATTAAGTACTTATTTTGATTCCCTATTTTAAAGTCTTTTTTAGGGTTCATTTTCTCATCTCCAACAGGAAGAGCCTATACCTCAAGTATGTGCCAACTAATATGTACAAACATTTTAATGGTAATATATATATATATATTATATATATATATATATATATATATATATATATATATATATATATATATATACACTGTAATACGTATACTAAACTAAACCATTGTAAATTGTATGTAGAATAAATGGTAGGCACTGGTCTTGGCTACTTTTAGTGCTTATACAGTACAGTGACTTTTTTTTAGACATAATATTAGTAATGAAACACTAAATGTGATAAAATATAGGATTATGATGGACAGATATCCATTTAGTAATTTACTACGTTTTGTTACTCATCTGTGATGTTTCTTTATAAAAAATAATAAGCACATGTTGTTCCAAATGTTGTGTTTCATTTTCAACTATATTCCAAAATGCTAAGTGGATCGGAAGTAAAACTTCCTTTATAGATCTGAATAAGTCACAGATAGCTGGGGTACAATTATCACTTTTGGCATGTACCTCTTAACAGAATGCACTTGGAGCATGCTGCAAAAAACCTGTGAACAACAGAATGTCCTGATTTTGTGTAAATTGTAAGTGATAAAGCAAAAGCAAAGGAAAGGATGTTCTTCACCAAGTGTTCGACAGAGATTGAGTGGGAGCAAAAGCAAATGCTGAAATCATCCTACAGTCTGTTGCACTTGGAAATCAGATGGAGATAAAGTTAAATGTGGAATTTTTTACATTAAATTAAAAATTGAAGAAATATAGTAAAAGATTTCTTTAAGTATATACTGTCTTGGATGATGCTAAAATACTTTATGAAATACTTTATGAAATAGTTAAAGAAGTAATGAGTTTTCTAATGCAGTTTGATGTTGTTTGCGATGTGAAATAATGTACTATGGCACTAAGTTCTGTCATATTATGCTCCACAGGACTGCATATTAACCTAAAATTCATCTTAGACCTCAAACTCAAGACCAAATTATGGATTTGTGTAGCACAAATGTATAATACAACATATAGGAAATTCTATGAGCCTATAATGAACCTCCATTTGCCTCAGATTGTCTACAGATACACATATAAATTTATTTTCACAGAATTCGGCATAATAAGGCCAACACTAGTGTCTAGACAATTCAAGTGAAAATACTAGAAGAGCGTGCATAGTTATGCATTGTTTAAATGAGTTGTCCAGGAATTACAAAAGCTCATTGGTCTGCTGGGGTATGATAAGAAATTAAAAAAGAAGCCTACTCACCTCCGTAACACTCCCATTCCCTCACAGTGGCCGGCCCGTAAATCCCGGCTGCATATCGAATGTCCATCGTTCACGTGCTACGTACAGCCAATCACAAGCCAGAGTGGTAATGTGCATGTATGGGACGGCCACTGGGACGAAACAGGAGCATCATGTAGGTGAGTAGGTTTCTTCTTTTCTATTTCTAATCATACCCAGCAGACCAATGAGCTTTCAGGACAACCCCTTTAACTATCTAAATGTCAACCACTGTATGGAGAGCTCATTTCAATTAAGGTCATATACAGACAGTGCAGTTTCTGGTGCAGTATTTAACATTTTATTTTTACTTTTTATTGTATTTTTTTTTTTTTTGTTTAAATAAGGCCAGGATTTGAAAAGGATGACAAGTAAAAAATCAACCCTTAAGAATCTTCTACTACCACAGAAACCACTATATCTTTAACTAAAAATAAATTACACGTTAAAAATTTTAGAATGAATGCGACCTATTGTCACATATGTGAATATTTTTTATGTGTTAAATAATCTTATTAAGGCCACTATGATTAAGACTAAAAGATGACAAACTAAGGAGGAGGTACATATTTTTATAGATTTTGTAAAAATTTGGTGAGATTTTTTTAAACAGTCAAAATGTTAAACTTTGAAATTTTACTCTATTCGTGTACAGTATAGCTATGTGCCCTTAATACAGAACAGACTGAGTAAATGATATCACATTGGGTAAATAATGATTTGTACTGTCTCAGAGGTCAGGAAAGTCATGCCTCATTTACACATCTAAAGAGTTCTGTACAAACCCTAAACATCAAGAACACATTAAAATATAACAATCCTTCCAGCTCATTTTAATAACTTGTGGCAGGAAACAAGATCAATGTTTTACAGAGATCCACATCTCACTGTTCTGAATGTCCAGAATTTCAAAAATAATATGATTATATGTAAAATGCACTTGCCATGAATAAAACCTCCTCAAGTTCATTAGGTTAACCAGTGGGCACCATGTATGGCCAGATGGAACAATATAATAATCATTGCCTATAATATTGCTCATAAATAACATACCATTTAATTTACTTTTGCAGTTTTAAGAAATGTGTAATACTTAATAAATAAATCTAGACATGGATTCAGAAAAAAGGGTTTACCATATTCTATCTGAAGGTGTCTGATAATTTTGATATTGGCAACCATATAATGATGTACATCGGCCAATGAGAAAAGAGAAACAATATTTTTTTCAAAAAAGGAGCTTGGGGACACAGGGACATAACTAGAGCCCCATAGTAGAAAAAAAACGTGGGCTCTACCACCTAAAAGCAACAAATGCTAGACAGCAGGAAGGCACCAACTTATTTCCTACAAAAATTTACTATGTTCTTGCACCTGCATAGGACCACTCAACCTCTGGGTCCCATGGCAACTGCTTTGGCTGCTATGGTTCTAGTTACGCCAATGCTTGGGGTAACACTATGATTTATTATCTTAAAAAATCTAAACATGTAACAATGAAAATAGGTTTTGATTATGACATTTGGTCAATTATATTTCTAAACCCAAGTCAGGCACAAGTTAAGTACAGGTCATTTGTGCAAATATGCTTTCCATGCTCCACAAAAAGGTGTTTCAGAACAAAATATTTATTTCTTGATTTAACAAAAAAGAATAAAATATCCTTAAAGAGCTTGGACTATAAATAACATTAATTCATTTATTACCTATCAACAGGATAGGAGATTATGTTTGATCAGTGGGGATCAAATCACTGGAACCCCCCCATAGGGACCTTCGGTATTGTGCATTGCCACTCCATTCTTCGGATTAACTAAGACAGCTGAGTAAAATAGGAGATATCCAAACTAATCTCAAATTGTGTCCACTTCTTTTCGTTTAGTTTCTTATTAAAAGCATTTGCCAACTCAACCTTAAATCGTTTAACATATTATGAGGTTTTATTTATGTCCCCCTTTTACTTCTGTGTTCAAGGCTATAGAAATTAAAGGAGTTGTCTCCCTTCAGAGTTTCAAAGAATGCATGAATGAAATACTCTGTCACTTCCTGGTTCAGACTGACTCATTTGCATACAGCTCCATGCTTGTACAGCTCCATGCCTTACTGTGGTTTCAGATGCTAATTAGATCAGATTAGTTTCTCAAACTACTAACAGGACTTCTTATCTGATCCCCAAAACAAAAGCCCTAATTACAGTTCTGTTTATTTTACATAAATCAAGCTTTTTACTGCTGAGCAGCACAGGACACTGCTGTGACCTGTGTGATGACATAACTCACTGTTATCTCATTGAACTAACAGCAGGGGGAGAATTGTTTACTGAGGGAACTGAAATAGCCAGGGAGGTCATAAATTCACTTGCATCTCCTTAGGGAAAACAGAGGAACAAAGCAATATATTTGGAAAATGTCTTTATTTTGTGTTCCCTACAATTTGAAAGCTATTCTTTGTAGTGAGACAACCCCTTTAAGGAGGGCATGTGTGAACTTGGCATCGACTCGTCAGTTCTACCACTGTTTTTAACAGTGTAAGATATGATTGTATGTCATCACTTTATAAATGTGGTCTCAGCCCTGCCACATTGAAACTGGTATTATTGGCGCATCATACGATTTTGCCGGAACATGCCCCCATCTTTGGCACATTCAAAAGTGTTGTGTTTGGCACAGATTGCGCCCCGTTTAGACGTTTAGGCAATTCATACATATGTAGAATAGGGCTACAACAGTTTTTTTTGGCTCAAAGCACACCAGAAACCTGCCGCAGCCCCAGTCACACATGTCGCCATTAGTTCTTTAAGTCTAGGTTATACCCCTTGCTATGCAGCCAAGCGTTCAACTTATTTTCCCTACTGCCTGTGAAATAGATCAACTATGAATACATCCATTACTATAATAATCTCACTAAGAAAGAGTAGTTAGTGGAAACAGATACATTTCCTGTTTCCCCATTGACTTATCATTTTGTCTTTTGATATAAAGAATAAAATATTACACATATTTTACAAAACAAATATACACTTGATAAGAAATAAGGTCCATCAATACTCCACTAGGAATTCACTGATATGTCTGCAGTGTTCATATATAATAAAGTAGTTTCTATAAGCCTTAAGATTTAATTATTTCAAGCAACCACATGGCTCATATACTGCTCACATATGCTGCTCAGGCCCCAGCAACGATCACTGAACTAAGGGCAATGCCTCCAACAGGGTAAGATAAAGTAGCCGCACCACTTTATACTGCACTTTCTGCCGGATCATAAACGAGAACAGAGTGGAACTTCTGTCACAGCTTTTCTGTTCAATATCTCCCTTACAAGATTCAAGAAGAAGAATAGGGCAGGTCATTTATTTGCAGTCCATGGTACAAGAGGAGCAGCAACTGAAGTCACCATTATATTGCATTTTAACCATGAGTATTCAATGTCATAGTCTACATATTGTATGAATGATGCTTAACAGCATTGCCTTAGCTTGCTTTTTGTGAATGGATTATACTGACTAGAGTCTAGCACACTGCACAATAACATTGTGCAAACAGCCCATGATATAAAACGAATGATAGTCAAAGGAGACTGAACCTACAAACACATTTTAATACAAAACTCATATTCTGCTATTAAATTCTGTTTGATTCATCTATGAAATTCTCCATTTAATGAAGTCTGTATAAATACAAGTTCTAAAATTAGAAGGAAAACAAAAGCCCACTGGGAACTATAGGCATTCATGATTTGCATTGGGAGATATGCAGATCTTTTAAAACCCTGGTTACTAATTAATGAAGCTAAGAGCTTTTCTTTCATAAAGAAACATTCCTGACTGTAATGACCTGCAGGAATTTCTTTACAAAGTTCAATTAATTGAATTTATGGGATTGTTTACTAGTTATCATTCACATTTTATCACAGCTACTACTGGCAACTGTTGTGTATAGTATCATGGGTAAAGGAATCTTCTGTGAATGTTTACTCTGTGAAAATACAATGTAATTATATGCAGAGAAGAGGAATCAAAAAACAAATATTAAATACATAAATTTCCATAATTAATCATTGTTGGTATAATAAGCAACATGCCGTTATTATCATTGTAGCATTACATTTTCACCTTACATCAATATGTCCTATATAAGCATCTGTAGGTTTACTGTGCTATCCATGCCAACAGGAGTACAAGAGCACAGTAGCTTATGAACTATAGTGGTGAAAAATATGGTATCTTTGGATCAAATTTGCTGTAAAGACAAACTTTACTAAACAAGCAGTCTATATAATAGATAAAGATCTGTATCCATTAATAAATGGTCTATACACAGATAAAAGAACAATGCATTTTTCACTTAACAGATGCTTCTTTTCCTGTATAATTGGCCAGTGTTGAACTTGGGTTTATTGGGTCCACAAATGAAAATGATCACCTACACTATCTGTACAAAACATGTTCATATTTACTTTAAATTGCATCATAAACTTTATTGCTATCATTTCACACACAGGGCATATCTTAAGTAAGTTCTAATTGGTTAGCTAGAGGCTCATTGACCGTGGTGCAGTAGCTTGGCTAGGGCAACTTTCCCTGGCAACTTCTCTTCATCACCGTTGACCACTGCCTGACTGTGGCTTTCTGCTACATCGCTAACAATGTTCCCTTTGAGTCTTTGAAGCAACTCAATGGGGCAATTATGAACCCAAGCATGGTTTCTTTTAATCTGGGCAATACAGAACAGCATTTAATATATAAAAACATACAACACAGTAATAATTAGCTATCATGCAGCCAGATAGACAGGGCAGCGATGGGTAACATACAGAAAAATAGTATTAAACTGCATCCAGGCCTAGCGCTGTGAAGGTCAAAGCATCCCTGGTAGCCCGTGATATATGTATCCCAAGTGGTCTATGTTAGTAAAAGCAGTGAAATGGTTAACATCAGTTTTTCTTGTGGACTAGGGCAGTGAAGGTATAAATGTCAGAATTCCTGGTGTGCAAGGTCAGTATGTGAGGACCATTGGTGATCAGGGCAGTGTAAGGGTTATTAAAGAATACCTGTAGTTCTAAAATAGTGAATGGGTTAATGTATTGGTAAAGGCCATTATAGGGGTTAATGTTAGTGTACATAGATATCTAGAACATTGAAGGGGTTAATGTAAAAATTCTTGGTTGTCTAGGGCTGTATAGGGGTTGATGTCAGTATACCTGGCGGTCTAAGACAATTATACGGTTAATGTCAAAATTAATTTTTGTCCAGGGCCAGTGTAGAGTTTCATGCTTGTATACCTTCCGGTCTAGAGCTATGAGGGAGTTCATTTCATTATCCCTGGTGGCTTAGGGCAGCCAAACTGTTAATTTTAATATACGTGGTTTAGGGCAATGGTTTATGCTTCATACTGAGACATAATCTCTATTGCATTGTTGTCCTGGCTGTAACTTCCTGTTTCTTCTGTGCACTGATCATAAAGAATATTGCAGGCAAAGGACAGCAAGAACTATGCAGCTAACTGTATGGCTGCACTATTCTTCCCAGAAGCACTATATACTACATCTCATCTCAAAACCCAAGCAGAACCCATCCTGTCCCTCCCCACACGTCCTCTAGTCGGCTCTCAGCTATTGACACAACAACAGAAGAAGTGTCCAGACTTCTCCTGTCTGCCCGCCCCACCACCTGCTCTAGTGACCCCATTCCCTCCCACCTTGTCCAGTCTATTTCTCCAGCTATCCTCTCACCTTACTGTAATCTTCAACCTCTCTCTCTCCACTTTAAACAGGCTACTATCACCCCTTTACTAAAAAAGCCCATTCTGGACCCATCCTGCGCTGCCAACTACCGACCAGTCTCTAACCTGCCCTTCATCTCTGCAATCAGGTTTCCGCACCCTACACTCCACAGAAACTGCTCTAGTTAAATTCTCTAACGATCTCCACAATGCTAAATCTCAGGGTAAATACTCGTTGTTGGTTCTGCTGGATCTCTCTGCAGCATTTGACACTGTTGATCACCATCTTCTCCTCAGCATGCTCCGTGCAATTGGCATCAAGGACACCGCTCTCTCTTGGTTCTCTTCCTACCTCTCTGACCGCTTCTTCAGTGTCTCATTTGCAGGATGTACTTCTTCTCCTCTCCCTCTTGCTGTTGGGGTTCCTCAGGGATCTGTTCTTGGTCCATCCCTCTTCTCAATCTATACAGCCCCCATTGGCCAAACCATCAGTAGATTTGGCTTCCAGTACCATCTCTATACTGATGACACCCAATTATACACCTCTTCTCGAGACCTCACTCCTGCCCTGCTACAAAACACCAGTGACTGTCTGTCCGCTGTCTTTGACATCATGTCCTCTCTCTATCTCCAACTAAACCTCACAAAAACTGAATTTCTCGTTTTTCCCCATCTACTAACCAACCCCCATCTGCTATTTTTCTCTCAGTGTGTGGAACCATCATAGCTAGGCAGCAGGCCCACTGTCTTGGGGTTATTCTAGACTCTTATCTGTCCTTCACTCCTTACATCCAATCCCTTGCCCGCTCTTGTCACCTGCACCTCAAGAACATCTCCAGAATCCGTCCTTTTCTCACTATCGAAACAACTCAAACTCTCATTGTTGCTCTTATTCTTTCTCGTCTTGACTACTGTAACTCCCTGCTTATCAGTCTCCCACTCTGCAAACTCTCCCCTCTCCAATCTGTCCTGAATGCAGCAGCCAGGCTTGTCTTTCTCTCCAGCCGCTATACTGATGCCTCTACCCTGTGTCAGTCACTACACTGGTTGCCCATCCAGTACAGAATACAGCATAAACTAATCACTTTCACCCATAAGGCTCTCCACAGTGCTGCACCCTCCTACATCTCCTACCTCATCTCTGTCTACCACCCTGCCCGCTCTCTCCGCTCAGCTATGGACTTCAAACTACAGACCGCAGCTTTAAGAGTGTCCTGAAAATACATCTTCTTAGGCAGGCTTACCAAAACCCCTAATTGCTAACCCACACACATTTCTGTCACTCCCTACACTAGGGCACCCACAGGGACTTATCTATATATAGATGTACTGTCTGGGTGGCAGGTTCACCCAATTTTTATGTAAACTACCCCATATTTATGAAACAAGGCTGGACCATTGTAAATTCGGCACTTCTCCCCCGTTGTCTCCCCCAGACACCCTCATAGATTGTAAGCTCTTGCGAGCAGGGCCCTCACACCTTGTGTTTCATCTGTAAGTAGCTCTCACTGTGTAATGTCTGTCTTTTGTCTGTAATTATACCCTCTTCATTGTAAAGTGCTGCGGAATATGTTGGCGCTATATAAATAAAGATTATTATTATTATTATAATACTATCATTAAGGAAAGAGTCAGCATTGGTCTTGTGAGGAGAGTCTATGGGCCCTCTTGGCTTATTGGGACTGCTGCTACTCCTATATGTTATATGGGATATTTATATATAAGAAATCTTGACTGCTGGACATTGATTTATCTTTAACTCAACCTTCAATCATCATATAAACAGATTTAAAAATTTACAAAACCTATGAAGTAACTCACCGTTTGACTTTTCACTATCTGCAGGCTTCATCTGAATAGGATGATGCATCTAAAATGATAAATTATGATTCATTAAGTAACAATAACACTTCTGTAAAATTTAAAGTTCATCAATGAACTATAAACATCTTCATATACATGTAAAGTAATACACAGAATTTATAAACCGTGACAGTTATTTAACAAATATTGTGGATTATTGTTTGGTCATTTAAAAGTTTACAAAAGTTACTTGCAAGATCAGAAAATCTAAAAATAGACAGCTTTAATTAAAATATTGTCATACAATCTTTATCATTACATTACTTTGTTTTTAATCAGAAGAGCCTAGAACTGGCTAAATTATCTCAGCCCTCTGGCTCTGTTCTTGTGAGATTCATAATAAACCTTTTATGACAGATACAAGTGCCATTCTATCAGAATATTTGAACTATTGGAGATAAAGTCTGATCTTCAGTTTTGTATGCTTTACAGATCTTTTACACACCAGTATTCATTCTCTCTCAAGGTAAAATAGTAAATCAACTATAAGTGGTGATCAATTCATGTAATTTAGTATAGACTTGCTGATTTATTCAAACAGTGTATAGATGTGCAAGGGTAAAAAATAAGGCTTCTGACAGGTGCTGCTTAAAGGGGTTGTCTCACTACAAGGATCACTTTTTATGTTAAAGATCTTGCAAAAACAAGTTACTTTGTAATATGTGTCCATTAACAGTGTCCTACCTATTCCAAGATATCCCCTTTTGAATGGGCTGCATGAACTCCTCAGGTCACTATAGCTACAGACCTGTTTGATCTCTCCTGATAGGCTGCCAGTGCTGATTGCTATAGCTACAGACCTGTTGTTCTCAGCAGTTCCTCACTGCAGGCCAGTAGAAGGCAGCAAAACCAGTAAATTTAAAAACGAAACTGAGAAAACAGGACTGAGGTATGATAAATCGATGTAGTGAGACAACCCCTTTACCATCACACTTCTAACCACCTATGTGACAGGGGGTCCAGCGACTTTTATCCCTTTTATTACTTCAGTAGATTTCCATATCCTTTTTCATAACACTGTAACGTTTAAAGGGACCACTGGTTATCACCACCTATTAAAATATAAAAAAGGTCAACCTGTCATCGAGCCCTATGATAGTTCTAGATAATGCCTATATGTGATGTAAGTCCATGCTGTCTTCCACATAACACAACAGTTTTCAAATATTCTGAATTTAGGTGGTGAGATAATCCATAAATAAGTACTTCATATACAGTTAAGCTGAAATATCAACTGGTATGTTATCTTTGTCTACATATGACTGCGTTATGCTAATACAATGTCACCTAGTAGCTTCAATGCGAAAAGTAAGCATTTTAATGTGAAACAAAGTGGTTTTCTATGAGCATAATATTCCGGTGATACATCTGGTGATGCATTTTTTTCCATCAAGAGGTAGCAAAAAATAACGACAAATTCATAGATAATATATTCATCTGCAGTATACATATTCTTTACACACATGTACATCGCTAACAGCTTAAATTAATGTGAAAATATAAAATTCATTAATTTTATATGTACACACTAGTTAAATAGGTTAATTCAATTCAGAACGGCAACTTTGCTGAGAGCTGTTTAACCCCTTGAGTGCTACAAAAACATTTAGCACTCTCCGCTCAAAAGAGTCTAGATAGCGATGCAGAGAACTCTAATAGGGATCAAGATGATCAACATAGCAGAATAAATTACAGTACAGAGATTACATTTCTTCCAGTTGTAAAACCATCTGGAAATAAATATATTCACTGACACAGCAAGAGATACAACCTTTGCTATAAATAACCAGAGTGACAAGACAGTCCATTCAAAACACCATTGTTTACTGTGTAAAGTGAGTCAACCAGAGGTAACAATGCCGTCTATTACATGAGAAATTATGGGGCAGGAATCTGCTGTATATTTCAGGGTTAGGTTGGTATCTCTTGTCCTGATGGTCATACAAGTAGATCCTATTCATCAATAAGATTGGATTTAATCAGGATACAGAAACAGAAGGAGGGCTTAGATGTCTAAATGTGCAGGGTCTACAGTTTGAGAAAGAGGTCCTGAGTTGGTGGCTTTCTCAAACAGTACACATCAAATACCAGAGTCATCTGCATCCGAAACAATGACAACTCCTAGCCAAACAGGAAAAGAAGCTTATACCTACACACTATTTAAAATAGGCAAATACGGGCAGTCCCCGACTTACATCGTTCCGACTTACATACGTCCCCTAGTTACAAACGGAGACTTATGGGGCGTGGCTGGCATTCAACACTGAGTCTCGCCCCATGATAACCAAGTGCCAGCATGCCACAGCTGCACATGAGATACAGAACGTTAGGTGAAATCTTCTAAAAAAGGGCACAGACAGCAAAACAAATGTAAAAACTGTTCCCTGCACTATCTAAAACTAGAAAAAAATTGTTTTTGCTGGAGTTACATGTAATAAATGTACCTGTTCCGACTTACATACAAATTCAACTTAAGAACAAACCTACAGTCTCTATCCCGTTTGTAACCCGGGGACTGCCTGTACAAAAAAAAGGTAAAGCGACATTTCATAGTGAATGAGTAAAAAAGAGTATCATTTTCAGATCAGTTTAAGATGACATGTTTGAATCATAGAAGAGAATATATGAGAGATATAGTGCAGATGAAAGAATACTAGATAAGTACTTGATTGCTATTACAATGTCATGATATGAGGAGCTTATGTGCTGATAAGGTGGAAGAGTTATACAAGACATATGAAGCTAGAAAGGCTAACCATTTTACAATCACTGCCCCCCAAACTTCAAATTTCAGTATGCACCACGTTGATGACTTCAAGTATAGTAAGTTTTGCAGAAAATATTTATCTATCTATCTCATATCTATCTCATATCTATCTATCTATCTATCTATCTATCTATCTATCTATCTATCTATCTATCTATCTATCTATCTATCTATCTAACTATCTATCATGTGTGAGTGTGTATTTTTTATTTCAGTGCCTTTTCAATTTCTTTCTCAGTGCCACCTCCATTATAGATTCTTTTTTTTCCTTCAGAATCTTTAAATATTTTATAGGCTGTGAACTCATAATATGTCCTGTCATGCCTGCAGTCCCAGGGGGTGAGCATCTTGCTGGATAATACTATGTGATTCCTTGATACTCAACAATCTATTTAACTCCCTGTGTCTTACTGTACTTTAGGACAAAATTTGACCATTTATGAGTTAATAGTTATGTGCGGGAAAAAATAACCTTGATTTTTGACTAAAGAACAAAATCCTCAGCTGAAAGGCTGTCTGCACAGTTCTATTTATTCGGTATTGTTTGTTTTTAAGTGAACAAAACATTTAATTCAATTAAAATATTTCTTACTTCAAAGACGTGGGTTGCTTTGAAGTCTAGTACAGTATTAATGGAAAAATAAACTAAAATAATAGTTTATTCAAAATATATACTGGAAAAATATAAGAGTAAACAGTCTTGGGCTTACTTTTGTGTAATACACTGTTTGCATAACGGGGCGGACCTAGTAATGGTGCAACCTGTGCAGGTGCTCAGTGGCCCAATACATGCAGCCTCCTATCTCATTAGATTGCATAGAAGGGCCTGATGTGATAAATTCTATAACTCACACTTACTGCAAATTTAAGATAGTGAAACATAATGGGGTGGGTACTCTCTGATTACCTATTGCCCATATACTGTTCATATACAGGGGCCCTCCTCTTTCTTTGTCTTGTCTGCCCTTGGTACATGTTACCAAATACTCTTCTATATATACTTCTATAAATCCTCATAATGCTTTGTCTGAGATAAATAGCTTATAGCAAAGTAAAATAGAGAGATTATGCTACAGTTCACTAATATTTCACAAATTAGTTTCAATTTCAAACTACGATCTCCTTAAAAGATATAGGACAGGAGAAGTCCCTCGATATAGATACCCAGCATTAAATACCAATCAAAAACAACAAACTACCAGTAGAATAAATGCCTAAGGGTGTAGATACTTTAAAATATAACTTTTAATAATATTCTAATAAAATACAATCGATAACTCACAAAAGCGGGGAGTTCGCCCCGAAAAGGGCGGCCCCGCACCGGAACGCCCTACCTATGTACTACATATAGTATCCTATATCCTAAAACATATAAGAAGGGACATACCCACATAAGACAAAGACATTACCAAAAATGAATACAAACAAATGGGTGGCCAATATAAACACAATAACAATACACCAATTACAATAAACATATACTGACCCTACTGACAATACAGACACAGAAGTCCGACGCGTTTCTCCCACCAATCATGTGGGTTCGTCAGGGAGCACAATGGGATGTCAACCCAAAAAGAGAAAAAATACATAGGTAGCTATTACCATCAGTAGCCATTATCCTACCCAATATCTCCATCACAGGATCCTGGTACCTGTATTTATGTTCTCAATTGGAGTCTTATCTTGAAGGGACGTAAGCCTTTAATCTATATATATAGATTATCTATATATATCTATATATAGATTAAAGGCTTACGTCCCTTCAAGATAAGACTCCAATTCAAAACATAGATACAGGTACCAGGATTCTGTGATGGAGATATTGGGTAGGATAATGGCTACTGATGGTAATAGGTCATAGCTACCTATATATTTTTTCTCTATTTGGGTTGACATACCATTGTGCTCCCTGACGAACCCACATGATTGGTGGGAGAAACGCGTCGGCCTTCTGTGTCTGTATTGTCAGTAGGGTCGGTATATGTTTATTGTAATTGGTGTATTGTTATTGTTATTGTGTTTATATTGGCCACCCATTTGTTTGTATTCATTTTTGGTAATGTCGTTGTCTTATGTGGGTATGTCCCTTCTTATATGTTTTAGGATATAGGATACTATTTGTAGTACGTAGGTAGGGCGTACCGGTGCGGGGCCGCCCTTTTCGGGGCGAACTCCCCGCTTTTGTGAGTTATCGATTGTATTTTATTAGAATATTATTAAAAGTTATATTTTAAAGTATCTACACCCTTAGGCATTTATTCTACTGGTAGTTTGTTGTTACAAATTAGTTTCAAATAGAGTAGGGTATTGTATCACAGTACTGGAAAGGAGGTGGAAAGGCTGTGGGAAATGGACTATAAAGTAACAGGAGACGAAGGTATGTAAGAAAGAGAGCAAGAACGTGACTTTAAGGGATGCTACTTCCCATAGGTGGCGCTCTGGTTCTAGCTCTCTTTCCAAAAACCTATTTAAATAATTCCAATGCAGCATTTCATGGCCTGTAAGGGGCTGTTTACACGGCGTTTTTAGATACAATTTCGGATCAGTTCTGGATCCGGAAATCGCATCCAAAAACACAGCGGTGATCGGATCCTAAAAGAATCAAACACATATCCAACACGCAGCTGCTTGTTTGGATGCATGTTGGATGCAGCAGGATCGCACCCTATAGTTTAAAATAGGGCTGCTGCTGCGTCTTCCAGACCAAGAATTGTCATGTCAATTCTTGAAACGGATCCGAAAGACACAATGAGACGCATCGGCGATCACTCGTGTGAACAGCGATGTGTGTTCCATATTAAAAGCAATGTAAATCACATTACTATTTATTAGATGCGTTCGGGTCCGCTTGGGGTCTGACAGACGGATCCAAACATGCGTATGTTCAACACGCCATGTAAACACACCCTAAATCTCCATACACCTTTATGGTGCTAGAGAAGAAACCTTACCTCTTTAGTTCTAAAAGGACAGTGAGATAACTTAAAGTACTGTATATGTTGACATAATGGATTTTGACTCTGAATTGCATGAAATCTGAGTGGGTAATCCATAGTGAACAATTGCACAGACTGCGACACATTGTTGAAATTGGTGATGAGGCCAAAAAATTGACGAGTCACTTTAGCAACACAGAATCTGCTCAGATTCCACTTCAGGTAGTGGAGACGTGTATTTTCCATATTGAAATGTGGCTAAAAAAGTGGCAAAATTGCATATACATTTAAAAGTCTGGTATCTGAAATCTGCACAGAAATGTGTGCATTTTAGACACAGCTTTTGCTCTGATTCTGTATTGGAAAAATCCATGACATGGTGCAGTATTGCTCTACTACAAGTTTTGCTATTGGAACCATGGTTACATGCCCCCAAATGGCATTACTTTGCAAATAAGTCAGGACAAAAGAAGCCGATTTTTTTGTTGTTGCTTACACACCTTTATTGACTAAAATTATGATCACAAGTCTAAGGCTGTGTTAATGCCTTGTTTTTAAAGATACATACAGCTGCAGCACTTTGGAGCCCTTGACTCCAATTGTAAGCAAAAATATATTTTGAGTCTTTCTGCATAGGAAATGTTAGATTTTCCTACATATCCACCTACAGTATAAGGCTATGTCTACACAGCTAAGTTAAAATACTGTCAGAAATCCAACAGTATTTTAACTTCGCAACACCTCGGTTTTCAATGCTGTTTTTGCGCAAAAAAACGTGGTTGGATTTCGGATTCCCGCCGGCCCCATAAATTGAGGCTACAGGAATCCAACAGGAACATGTTCTATATTCCACCAGCTGGACAGCGGCTCAGTAGAAAATAAGCGCTGTGTAGACTACAGTACGGATTTTCTATTGATGTCTCCACAGCACAGGTACAATCGTATTTTAGACATATTCTAAATACTGGATTCGCCGTAAATCCGATTAAAAACCTGTGCTGTGTAAACATAGCCTATGCCTCCAAGGTACACAGTGGCATATGTTGGCCATTGATTCTTACTGTAAAAACATGTACATACTGTGCGGTTTTACTATGTCCCACTGCATACAGTAATAGACTACTTTTTTCTTTAAAGTGAAAAAGTCATGGCAAAACATACTGGCCCAGCAGACGCCTAAAGCATACTTGTTGGCATATATGCTGGGTGTATGGGTACCTATGGATCTAAGGAGTAGCCTTTATACACTTTGGGTGACATGTATGAATCCTGGCGCTGACAGGCCAGTTCTTAATAGCTTTAAGGCATTTAGAATGTGCCAGAATGTATGAACCTGTTCTTCTGGAGGTCATACATACAGGTGCAGTCTAGCACAAATTCGACAAGGCACCACCTTTACCCTGGTCTGGCTATTCCAACTGTTCTGCACATAGGTTTGACGTAAAAGAATCATAAATGTGTGTACTTCTACTAATATGGTGCGACACGACTCCAGAACGCCCCTAATCTTTGGTGCACTAAAAAGTGTCTATGGCGCATTATAAAGGTAACTATCGTGCCAAAGTTTGGAATGCACCTGTTCATACATTCCTTTTGGTTCAAAGTACAGACAACTGGGGCAGTCTTGTTCATAGATGTTGACCTTTGTCCTCACATCAGACAATTGGCAATGTTGTGAGTATCCACCAAGGAAGGAATGAAACCACTGGTAAAAACCACTAGTAAAGAAAGCAGTAGCATTGGATATAAACAACAACTTACATGCCTTGGTAGTTATGCTATGTAATAATGAATGTCTGGCATGTGCCTAAAAGATAACAGACATTGTAAATTATCAATTATTTTTATTATATTACTATGACATTGATTTGGCAGCAGTTATTCCCTAGATCTAAATAGATTTAAGCCTATTAAAAATATCTGACTGCACACTTACAGGCCCACATTTACTAAGGCTAGTGTCTCATAAACCAATCTTAAAGAAAACAAATGATGGAGTGGGTAGTTACAAGTTTATTAAAAATTGCTTACCTCTTTTAAAAATTTTCATCAGTTGGGACTGATGTAAAGTCAGAAAATGAAATCTACATCTGTTATGAGCAGACATAAATTTAAGGCATACAAATGGATCACCCACCCACGCTACTTCAAGCCCCCTACTCAGCTTTTGTCAAATGTTTGCACAATTTTGGCGTACGCTATGATTTCAGATCATTTTGGAGCAATTTATACCAAAACTGGCACACATACATCATTAAACGAGAGCTTTTTATCATTTAAATCT
Source organism: Phyllomedusa bahiana (assembly GCA_025379985.1). Taxonomy (NCBI): domain Eukaryota; kingdom Metazoa; phylum Chordata; class Amphibia; order Anura; family Hylidae; genus Phyllomedusa; species Phyllomedusa bahiana. The sequence continues at coordinate 19,655 of JAODAL010010286.1, forward strand.
GTGTATATACAGAAAAGTAGGTCATATTTGAAGGAATGGAAAAGGCAAAGAGAAATCAGTGCTTCTAAATATTGTAACATGTAATGCAATACTTAGAATTCTTAGAAGAGAACGGTAACACAGCAATCTATTTCTACTAAAAATAGAGCTGAGAAACTGGTTCAACCTGGGTGGAATTCTATGTGGGAATTGTGAGCCTGTCTGTGGTGATTAATTCATCATTTCTGTCAGATTGCTCTAATTGGCTGTCAAATGACATAGCACAATCCCATCTGTGACTTCATCTAATCTGTGCGGCTATATCTGATGTAGAGCTGAACACAGACGGAAAGTAAAAATTAACAATTATGTCCTACTCCTTACATAAGCTTTCCAACTGATTCTACTGTATAGTCAACAGTGAAAATACTGCTTACCAATGGGCAGTGGATTAAAATTCAGACAAAAAAGAGAAAATACAATCTTTCACCAGAAAATGAAACACAATGTTTTTTTCTCTTTTACTAGAAAATAAAAAATTTACAAATGGAGGACAAGTGCTAAAAATAACAAAAGATCCATTATTTCTCCAGCAATCCTCACAGGCCTTGTAGCCATAATATGCCTTCTATACATACATGGCCACTGCAGCCAATCACTGTCCTCAGTGGAGTATGGCAGGAAACTTGGTGACTTACCAATTGTCACATAGGTAAATGAGCATATTATTGCTGCACCCAGGTAAATACAGGCCAGCGAGGATCACTGAAGTGGGACTGTTGAAGTGCCCGGAGGATTTATCAGGTGAATAATGTTTTCTTATTTTACCAATTTTTTTTACATTTGAAAATTTGTTTAATCTTAAATTGAGATTTTATAAATTATGACAGTACAACACAGAAATTTATTTTATCCTTATTTTGTGTCCCGAGTAGAGATGATCGAACCCTAAAAAGTTCAAGTTCGAGTCGAACCTCGAACTTTGAAAAGTTCGTTTCGAAGTTTGTGTCGAACTTGAACTTCGAACCCCATTAAACTCAATGGGAGAAGATGTTCAGGTTAATTTTTATACCTATACAGGTGAGGAGAAGCTGTAATTACCATCCATAACAGTACACCAACACTAGACGCATTATACGGCGGGCATGACACATTGAAATGCGCCTAAAAATGATGCACTGTGCGCCTCCATAACACACAGCATATCATAACATTGGTAACATATCGAGGCGCATTACATAAACTAGTAATGACATGTTATGTGCCTCCGTGTGCAATGTGTCTCGATAGGCGCATTATATACACTACCAATGATATGCTATGTGCCGCGATTTAGGCACATTACGTTTACTATGCAAGGTATACCTGATGCCAGATTTTTGAGAGGATCATACATTCAGGCGCACTTTACACTGATTTAATGCGCCTAGAAACTATTAAAATAGCATGTGGAAGGCGATGTAGAACGCGAACATTTACTCGAACGAACAGTAAAATATTCGGTTCGGCTTGAGTTCTAAAAAATCGTGAAATTCGACTCAAACTTAACTTTTCTCGAACAGTTCGATCAACACTAGTCCCGAGATAAGATAAATCACTACAGCAATGTTATCTCTGCAACATCTCTATGAAAGGGGAATAGACCTGTTATAAAACACTATGGGGGAAATGTATCAATGGATGTACACCAGTTTGTTGGCACACAAAAGTTGCAAATATTTGTGCAACCTTGTCTGTACACAATCCTGTAATTTTTAGGTGGTTTTATGATCTCTTGCCACTTTTAAAAATATTGAGCTGACCTAAGTAAGAGTGGGGCACTGCCTCCAATAGCCCAACATATTTACTATCATTTACACTCATAGCTGGTATAGATTTCACTTTTAGGTGCATGGATCGCTAAAAGATCCACCAATTGTCCTAACACATTTAGCAGTGTTTACTTCTGTGCTGTTTGCATATGAAACACCAGTCATAATACATTACCCCCTTGTGTTATCAGTTCTTCTCCCACAAAATCCAACATTATAGATTCTTCTGTCTCTTGGCATCTGCCATTTAGGGACTGTCAGAAGGTCCAAATACACATTAAATGAATGACTGACTGAAACTGTCAACTTCAGATGAATGTGTAAGTGAAAAACAATATAAAAACAAACGCTTCCTAGTGGATTACCTTTATATAAATCAAGAGAGTCTATATGTATTGTTATTTCACTCACCTTGTTTGGCAGTGTGTAAGGCAAGCACAACAATCTGTTTGCATGTATCCGGATTCCCGGTACATTTAATTTAAATAGTCTCAGCTAGTTTCCACGCCCAGATACCAGAATCACAAAGATTGGTGCAATTAGCAAAAGACAAACCGAAGTCTGCTGTGAGCAACAACGGGATCCAATTCGGTTTGTCTTTTGCAAAATGGAAAACAAAAGTCTTCAAGAGAGATTTGTATACTTTATGGTATTTGGAAACTCCATTTCAAAACATATAAAGATGACCTAGTAGACAAGATTTTCAGTATACAATATGAGTTTTCTAAATTCAGCATACTCTTTTAATTAAGTTTTCAATACTACAGTTGAGATCAAAATAATGTCTATTATAAGTTTTCAGTATTATATGCTTAATAAAAAAATGGAAAAAAATTAAGTTGAAAATGGCTCAGACTATGGCCATTTTTACACAGCAGTGTATCAGTATTTAACATCAGTATTTATTAATTAAACCATGAGATACAAGAAAACAAGAAAAAAACTAGAATAAAAAATATTTATGGGCCTCGTGTATGAAAACTGTCTAGATCAAAAGCTTTCCTTTTTGCCCATAGCAACCAATCAGAGCTCCTCTTTCATTTTTTCAGAGCACTATATGAAATAAAAGGGGAGATCTGATTGGTTGCAATGGGCAACAAAGAGAGTCTTAGACCTTGATAGTTTTCATACCTGTGGCCCTATATCTCTTCTGTGCTGTGGACCCAGTCTTAGTTTTGGCTCACAAATACCAGAATACTGTGATGCTTTTGCCACCAAAACATCATACAAATGATTGGAACTGATTTTCTGCAACCGTATGCAAATCTGCCACATGTGACTAAAATCTCAGGAATACTAGTACTAGTACTAATACTATACTATATGCTGCTAATGAACCTTGCATACACTGAAAATGCCAGATCACCAGCAATGTTTTCTGAAACCTTTCTGATGAGAAAATTCCCATAATCTCATTCACCAAATTAATCAGTAGTATCTACCTCTAGCTACATTAGTTTGACTTCACATAAGGGGTACATATAGACTCCAAGACCGTGGGCATTAAAAAGCAGTTAGATCCCCTTTTGCAGCTATAGAACCCTCCAATTTTCAGGAAATGACAAAATCTTGGAGCATGTTTGTGAAAATTTCTGCCTGTTTAGCCAAAAAAGTATTTTTTAGGTCAGACACTGATGCTGGACAATAAGATCTGTCTTGTAATATTTGAGGTCACAGCTCTGTGCAGGACACTCAAGTTCCCCCAGACTAAACTCAGACCATATCTTTATGTGCTTTGTGCACAGTAGATGACTTACTCTGAACTGTTGCCTCAAAGCTAGAAGTGCTGTATACAATAATTAAAATTTTCTCTGTGTAGTATCAAAGGGATTGTGCAGGCATATTCTCCCACTGTATATGATATCATGGAACTGATCTCCAGCACATATCAAGTATGGATTTCATTGATTAGAAAAGGCTTCATATCTGGGTTTTAGTTGGCTGCCTCCACAGTATGCCGTTGTGTCCCTCTGTGTTTAATCCCTTAAGCCGAATGCCTGAAAAGTAGTTAATGACCAGAACATTTTATTAGTTTTTGCCTCCTTGTATTTCAACAGTTGTAACTTTTTTATTTTTTCAATGACGCATTTGTATGAGGCCTCATTTTATTAGAGACAAGTTGTACTTTATGGGGGAATAGTTGAAGTTCACTTATAAATAATAGCAGAATTTTTTACATTTTTTTTTACACCATTCACATTTCACACTTAATAACTTGTTCAATTAATTCTAAAGGTTATTATGGTCATGTGGATACCAAATATGTGTAGTTTTTTTGTGTGTGCAATATATGCACAATTATTTTTTAATAAATATTTATTTCTATTTTATTTTTATTTTTTTATTAATTTTTTTCACACTTTTTCTGTTTTGTTTTTTTTTTTACTTTTTTTTTTTTTTAAATCTCCTGAAGGGAGAACTGTTTTACATTTTTTTTTACACCTAGTAATGTATTAGCATATTCATATGCTAATACATATGCATTGGGAGGTTCCCCCGCTCCCCGCAGGAGATGCTTTGGTATTAGGGCTGTGTAGTATAGCCCCGATCTCAGCGCAGCTGCGGCGCCCAGGGCCACAAACTCCTATGTCTACAGTGACGCCAAAAGACGTTGCTGCAGACGAACGACCTGCCCCAGCTGACATCTAAAGTCGGCGGGCGGTCGTTAAGGAGTTAATGTCAGATTGGGAAGAACGGTATAAAGGGACTAGCTCACACGTTGATCAAAAGCTCCATACCATTACCCCTCACTCACCAAATTGTACAGCACGCAAAATTCATTCCAGTAGACGACCTTATCCTGGCATATGCCAAATCTAAATTTGTCAATAAAGGTGCCATAAACTGAAATGTAAGTGATTATAATGTTTTTGCTTACCATTGTGCATTGGGATCTTAGAGTTGTATGCAGTTATCTAACCATGGAAACCAATTTCATTCAGTTTCTGATGCACAGTTGTTGTGCTGATGTCACTTCCAAAAGCAATTTTGAACTTTGTAATAAATGATACAACAGGATAGGCACCATGTACTTAAGCACTAATGAGCACCACTCACTTTATAGCTGAGTTTATTGTTACCCTTAGGCACATCCACTTTCCAATCATAGCTGTTCACTGGCTTGTGGCAAAAATGGCATCCTATGACAGTTCCACATTTAAAGTCACTGCACTCTTCAATATCCATGCTAATACCAATGATTGCCTATGGATACTGTAGCACTGTGTGCTTGCTTTTATGTGCTCACAGTGGCTGTGACTAAAACACTGGAACTCAGTAATTATGAACGGTGCCAACATATTTTAGCTATATTTTATCTCCAGGTGCTGTTACCAGATTTTTTGCTTTGTGTATCAGCTTTGTTACTGTAAAATAAATAGTCACTGACGAAGCCAGGTGTGGAGAAACGCGCGTTGGGGTCTGTCTGTGCCTCCTCTGGGTGGGTATGCGCTCTTACTATGGGTGATTATATGGTGACATATCATTGATTATTTGTATACTTATATGGTTATATACTATGTTATTTATTTGATATGATTATGCTCCTTTTGCATACCACCTAGTGTGGGGTTGTATCTTTGTTGCACCACCATTTTTAGCTATATGTATTTGGTCTTTGTATTTTTGTGTTTTTACTATACATTTGTAAATTAATAAAAAGTTTTATATATGTGTATTTTTGGTAGTTTTCTTTATATATTGGTGTTGGTTATAATATGGCAGAACACTATATGATTTTTTTTTCGCTTACAAAATGATTTTACACAAGCTCCTGTAGTGGTAGAATACTTACTACCAAAAGTAACAAAAACACACATTGGATGTAACGCTCATGAGCACTAAAGGTGTGAAAAATCCAATTAAAATGTATATGTTGCTCTGTTAATTTTAGTCTTTTTAACACAAAACAGCAAATTATTCTGTCACTCTGATAACAGCAAGCCGACACTTGAGAGGTGAGGTGCTGTTGTGAGATAACACCACCAAAGAAGATCTTGCAAATGAGGCAGACTGTCCCAGGTGTCATCTTATCTCCCACCTACTAATTAATGCTTAATTAAGTCATTTATAGCAGACTGTTCATTAAATATGAAGAAGGTTCTATTATTTGGTCTTTCTGGTTCTATGGCTTGAGCTAAAATTATCTGTGTAGCCATGGGATCATATAATCTAACAAGAAATAACAAAATGATGAAAGTATAAAAACAGGCTGAGTTATTAAAGCTGCAGCAGAGATAATTGATAAAATAGGTTCACAGGCTCTAAATTGTACTACAATAAAATAAAACTGAAATCAATATTTTTCCTAAATGTTCTCAGTTAATAAAAGCTAGATGGCAGTTTCTTGCTTTGCCAGTTAGCCATAAATATTCTTCATACACAGCCACTTGGTAACACAATTCTATTCAAGAGGGGTTCTAATTTAGACACTCATGACTTCCACGAGTCCCATAGACTTTATTGTAGAAAGCTGTTGCATGCACGTCAACAGTAGGCCCCTGGATTTTGTTTGTAAAATTAAGGTTAGAGGCATCAGTTCTCTTTATAATTGGGAGCACCAGAGGAGGAACCTCCATAAACTAGACATGCTGGTTCATAAAAAACAGTCCTAGGAAGTTCCGCTACATCATATGTAACATACGCATCAGCAGCTACGTTTTCCCCAGTGCCTTTGATGGGGAAAAAATGTAACAGAAACAGCAACAGGATATACAATAAATTCATAAATGGACTGCAGGATGTCAGTGAAAAAATGGCTGAGATATATATATAGTGGGAACTCATTTTTTACATTTCTTTTCGCTAACATGTACTTATGTTGGTATTGCTGAGTTTGAAAATACATACCATAAAAATTGTCTTTAAAAGCTGCACTCACTATTTCTCATAGCAAGAAAAAGCAGTTCTAATAAAAAGGTTGTTATTGATAACAGTAAGACTGCAACTAAACTAGGCCAATAAACATGAAGTTTTAGGTTTACAAAAGCCAGTAGTGTTGAGGCTCCCGGCACACCATTACTAGAACAAGTGAATGGACCATATTTTCAATATAACTCAATATGAGGCAGGGCATTTATGCTGCATTATCTTGTAAATATTCACCTTAAATCTCCACAACCTACAGACTAAAATGTTACATATATATAGTTACATAGTTTGTAAGGCTGAAAAAAGACAGTCGTCCATCCAGTTCAGCCTGTTGTGCTATAGTGTTGATCCAGAGGATGGCAAAAAACCCCATGAGGTAGAAGCCAATTGTCCTCATTTTAGGGAAAAAAAATCCTTTCTGACTCCAGTCAGGAAATCAGAATAAATCCTTGGATCAATGACCCTTCCTCGGAATCATAGTCACTACAACTTGTTAGATTATTATGCTCCAGAAATGCATCCGGACCCTTTTTGAACTCTGTTAGTGAATTCACCATGAAAAATTCCTCTGGCAGAGAGTTCCACAGTCTCACTGCTCTTACAGTAAAGAATCCCGTTCTATGTTTAGGTAGAAACCTTCTTTCCTCATTACGTAGAGGATACCCCCTTGTTCTCGATACTGTCCTGGGTATAAATAGATCCTGAGAGAGATCTCTATATTGACATTTTGGCATATTTAAACATATTTATTATGTCCCCTAGAAGCCATAATTTCTCTTAACTAAACTCTAATCTTGCTAATCTTTCTGGGTATTGCAGTCCATCCAGTTACTGTTTTTGTTGAACCTGTTCAAGCTCTATAATGTCTTTTCTGTGAACTGGTGCCCAAAACTGTACACAATATTCCTTGTGTGGTCTAGTTATTCTAATGATTCAGGACAAAAGGCAAGTTTGACAAATCTAGAGGGTTAATTAATGAGTGTTGAGTATTTTGGAGTAGAGGGGTTGTCTGGATCTTTATTTTAATAAATATAAGAAGCTGCTGTTCCAAGAAAATAATAAAAACTATAATCATTTCACCACTCAATGTTGTTCCAGTGCTGATACTGCCGGCGGTGCCCCCCTGGTCTTCTGATAACATTGCTGCGGGCTGCTTATGAGCGCAGTAGCCATTGATTGGCTGTAACAGTCATGTGCTTGGAGCCATTCACTTCCAAATGGTAACATTAGGGACTTGATAACATATGACCACTGCAGTGTCTTCTGGTCATCTGTAAACCACTGGCAGAATCAGGGCTGGAAGTGTGGTGAATGGACAGGGGAGTATATATGTATGTTTTTATGTTATTGGAGCAGCAGGATTTTATATTTATGAAAATAAAAAGACCTGTAGAACCCTTTTAAAGTTACTATGGAAATTAGTAATATGGTCACTGTATGGTGGAAAGAAGCTGCCTGGCATTGAGTGCTCAATTTAACCCAGCAAAATAGGCACAGTGTGTAATCACTATTAGCTATGCCTATTACTGCCAGTTTCTATCCTGATTTGTCCTTCATATCCTTGTGAAATAGCACTGTATCCAACAGTTAATGCTTTTTGGCATGTGCCCTATATCAAGAACCAAATTAAACTTATCCCTAATAGGAAACTATTAAGCTATACTTTAACAATGTATTAGTAAGTTAATTTCATAAGAAATAAATAGAAGAAATAACGTACTGTTTAATTAAAATAAAGTATGTGGTGGGTATTGAGTTTTCAATCAAATATATTACTAATTGTAAATATATCGTATGACAATTTCAGATCTTTATTGAGGCATAATGAATCAGATATATCTATGAACAACTGTTTTTAAACAATGTAGTTATATAACATGTTACACACCATATGACATAAAGAACAACAAATAAAATGGATGTTTAAATGAGATTGTATAATGCTTTTAAAATAATTTCCTTGTCCTTGCTTTGAATGGCACAAATGACTGCAGTTGCTTAGCATGTGATTATCTTCTTGTTTTAATCTAGATGTGCACCTCTACATTTAATGTCAAACTACTTCTATAAAATGCAATCTCAGTGAGGCTTGCTGATGCTTCTCAATTGCTCTCAAGAGAACACCATTATTATACAAAGTCCAGCTGTTTTCTCATCATTCAGCATCATCCAAGACCTCTGTACACTTGAACTTTAACAATGGAAGCCCATTCCTATTTCTTTCTGTAATTAGATACACCATGTTATCAATGTCCAAGCAATTATTTTTCCTTATAACTACAGTCGTAGCAGACATTGTTCTATTAACGAATGAATGGAGAGGATACAGACGTTATTCTTGACTTATTAAGTCTAGGGGCACTTGACCTACTGCATATTGGAGAGAACAGTTACATTAATCTCATGGTTCATCTTAGATCTGACTCAAAATGTTATGCATTAAAAAAGCTATAAAGAAATGTGCTAGGATGTCTATTTCAGTAATATAGGGCATCCAACATCTATATAAAACAGATGATTCCTGAAGAGAAGAAATTTACTTTAGAAACATAATTACATACACCACCCATAAAATGTACAGTTGTGAGGAAAAGAAAGTTCACCTTCTTTGGATTCTATTGTTTTATATACAGTACCAGGAAGTAACTAAAAAAAATATGGTCCTTAGAAGGTCTTAAAATTTGGTGAAAACAATCTCAGAAGATCAATAGCACACACTGTGTCAATATGTATTTGACAAAAATGAATTCAAAATGGAAAAACCCTACGTTAAAAACTAAGTACACCCCATGAATCAATAACTTGCAGAACTTTAGCTGCAAGAACTTGAAGACTCTCACATTGCTCTCAAGGAATTTTAGGTCCTCTCCTTTTTACAACGTCGCAAAACCATAGAATTCAAAGATGGTGTACTTTTATTTTCTCATCACTGTATTTAAATATTGAATCTCTATACAATCATCTGATGGAGTATAGCTTTCAAGCATACATTCGCATTTAAAAGGATTGTTTTGTGGAATATTTTTTGGAGCATCAGAAGGGTAAGTAACGCTTATTTTTTTTTCTCCTGTCTGGCCCTTTGAATAAATTATGCTACTGGACAACCCCTTTAAACACTGTTACATATTTTTTTATGGACAGAATCAATCAACATAAAAACGTAAGCATCTTTAGAAATACATGTTGTAGATTGTACATCCCAGAGCTGTAATCAAAACCCTGCAGTATTCAGTTTTCTCCCAACCACTTGGCATGCAGCTCTGTTCTTTATCAAATTAAAAAATAAAACTAGATTACAGCTGTTACAGCTGCATAAAAGTATGTATACACATATGTATATGTAAGTATGTAAGTATGTATACACCCACACTCTGGAACTCACTGCCCCAACACATCAGACTCTCCTCCACTTTCACCAGCTTCAAAAGCAACCTGAAAACCCATTTCTTCAAGCTTGCCTATAACCTTCACTAATCTTGTCACTACTTCCTCCACAGACATGTCTGCCCCTCACCTCCTGTCTCTTTCCCCCTCCTTGTAGATTGTAAGCCCTCGCGGGTAGGTTCCTCTCTCCCTCTGTCGTGCCAATTGTCATTATCACTTATCACTGTACTCGTTTGACTTATGTAATGTATGTAACCCCCTTGAATGTACAGCGCCCTGGAATCAATGGCGCTTTAAAATAAATAATAATAATAATGTGTATATATATATATATATATATATATATATATTAATTAAAAACCCCGGAACTCCAGAAGATTTGAAGTATATATATATATATATATATATATATATATATATATATATATATATATACACACAGTTAAACCAGACGTTACATACACTATATAAAAACACATTGCATATTTTTCTCACTATCTGACATGAAATCAGAATATACCTTACCCAATTATTTATATATGCCAAATGATAATCACAGAAAATAACAAAAAAACTCCCCTTAACATATAACTTTTTTAAGGGGAGTTTTTTTGTTATTTTCTGTGATTATTATATGGCTATGTAGCTCTTTCTTTGGGAGGTATTTTTCTAGATTCTGTGATATATATTTGTCAAATGCCAGAATAATGAGAGAGAAAAAATGTAAAGGCATTTTTATTACTTTCTGCAAAGTCAAAAGTGTACATACATTTCATTAGCATTTGGTAGCATTTCCCTCAAACTGTATGACTTGGGTCAAACTTTAGATATCCTTCCACAAGCTTCTCACAACAGTTGGTAGGAATTTTGGCCCACTCCTCCTGACAGAACTGGTGTAACTGAGCCTTGTTTGTAGGTCGCCTTGCTAAATTTTCAATAGGATCAGGGCTTCGTGATGGCCACTCCAAAACATTGATGTAGTTATCCTTAAGCCACTTTGTAACCAGTTTGACAGTATACTTTGGGTCATTGTCCATTTGGGATAACCATTTCCGCCCAAGTTTTAACTTCTTGTCTAGAGATGTTGCTTCAATATTGCCACATAATTTTCTTTCCTCATGATGCCATCTATTTTGTGAAGTGCACCAGTCCCTTCTGCAGCAAAACAACCCCACAACATGATGCTGTCACCCCCATGTTTCACAGTTGGGATGGTGTTCTTAGGCTTCCAAGCTTCTCCCTTTTTCCTCCAAACGTAACGATGGTCATTATGGCCAAATAATTCAATTTTAGTTTCGCCAGACCACAGGATAGGTCTCCAAAAATGTAGGTCTTTGTTCCTGTGCATTTGCAAACATTAATTTGGCTTTTACTTTTTTCTTTTGGAATAATCGTTTCTTCCTGTCAGAGCGGCCTTTCAGCCCATGTTGATATAGTAGTCGTTTCACTGTGGATAATGACACAATCTTACCAGCTTCCGCCAGCATCTTCACAAGGTCTTTTGCTTTTGCTCTTGGGTTGATATGCACATGTTGAACCAAAGCACGTTCATCTCTGACACACAGAACCTTACTCCTTCCTGAGTGATATGATGGCTGGACATTACCATTTTTTTTGTACATGGGTATAATTGTTTGTACAGATGAATGAGGCACTGCCAGGTATTTGGAAATTGCACCCAAGGATGATCAAGACTTGTGCAAGTCCACAATTCTCTTCCTGATATCTTGGTTGATTTCTTTAGACTTTTCCATGATGTTCCACACAGAAGCAGAGTGTTTCAAGTGTGCAATTAAAATACATCCATAGGTCTCACATGCAGCCTATAAACCTATCAGAAGCTTCCAAAGACATGACATCATCATATGGGCTGTCCCAGATTGTGTAAAAGCATAACAATCCTTGCGTATATAAACTTTTGACTGCAGAAAGTAATAAAAATGCCTTAAAAAAATATCTCTCTCTTTCTCATTATTCTGGCATTTGGCAAATATAAATAATTTTGATAATCCCAACTGACCTAAAATGGGTAAGTTTTTTTCTAATTTCATGTCAGATAGTGAGAAAAACTCTTTTTATATAGTGTATGAAAACTTCTGGTTTCAACTGTAGATAGATAGATAGATAGATAGATAGATAGATAGATAGATAGATAGATAGATAGATAGATAGATTGATACAGTATCTCACAAAAGTGAGTACACTCATCACATTTTTGTAAATATTTCATTATATCTTTTCATGGGACAACAATGAAGATTTGACACTTTGATGCAATGTAAAGTAATCAGTGTACAGTGTACATTTACACTGTTATACAAGTTGTACACTGACTACTTTAGATTGTCCCATGAAAAGATACAATACCATAATTACAAAAATGTGATGGGTGTACTCACTTTTGTGAGATACTGTATATATAAATATATGGCCACAAAATGTATGTATATAACTCGACACAGGAGTCACACACCAATCATAGCAAGAGCAAGCAAATAGCTTCAGACCACAGCTTTAGCACTAGAATGGTACTGAGTGCAAAGGTTAGTGCATATATGTATATGCTTTGGTTGATGTGTGACCCATTTAGCCAGTTAGTGGATTCAGTGGTCACATGCCATTTCGTTGACATCACTTCTCATGAACAGGTCACTTTCTGAGCAGTGATGTCAAGGGAGTGACACATGATCACTGAGGCATTTATTGGTGGTAGCGGCCTGACAACTGTAACAGGAAGCAGGGGACAGTGCTTGCACCTTCAGCTATAAGTGTAACGGTGAATATTTTTTTTCTATGCAGCTGTAGCCTATTATTACTTGGTGCCTATATTCTCAGTGTGAAGGCACACCTTTGAGCAACAAATAAAAGCAGTTTATGGTAATAGCAGCCTGTTTTAAAGTGATTGTTGTGTTTGAATTACTTACAAACATATTTTCTCTTCTGAATTTTATGGGTGTATTACTGAATATACACCCATCAGCCATAACATTAAACTATAGGGGTCGGACAAAGTAACAACAGCCCTATTTTTATTTTTGAATTCTTACTAACATACCTGCCATTATCATAAAGCCCCCCTCTCGTGTAGCTTATATTACTGTTGATAAACTTTACCACTTATACTGTTCTAAAAATCTAATTGATTTAAGGGCATGATGTGTCAGACTTGAAAGAGCTTGAAACTTGAATATTTCTTGGAATACACCTAGCAGGGACATATGTAACCTAAGTTGCTAAGTTGATGGGTGAGTTCAGATCTACTGTTTCCTCCGCTGATTTAGCATGCGCAGACCGGCAAAACATTTGCAGACAGAAGTAGCTGTTGTCACAACTCAGAGATTGACATTAAAGGGGTTGTCTCACTACAAGGATTGCTTTTTATGTTAAAGATCTTGCAAAAACAAGTCAATATGCAATATGTGTCCATTAACAGTGTCCTACCTATTGTGAGATATCTCCTCTAATATGGGCTGCACCAGCTCCTCAGGTCACTATAGCTACAGACCTGTTTGATCTATCCTGATAGGCTGCCAGCACTGGTTGCTTTAGCTACAGACCTGGAAGCTAGTAAACACACCCCTGAATTCAAAGTGAAACCTAGAAAACAGGACTGAGCTAAGATGAACCGATGTAGTGAGACAACCCCTTTACGGACAGAAGAGCACTTTGTCGAATTGTGACCAAAGAAATGCAAAGCTATGGCACCTCAAATTACTACTGTAGAATTATATGTAAGTTTAAGGGCACTAATATCACTGAAAACAATCAGGCATGCACTGCAAAAAAATGATATCTATGACACTGATGCAATAGCCAGACCTTTGTTGCCTCCATGTGATGTCAAACATGTTTAATGGTGCAAGAACCATAAAACTAGGATGCTGGAAACACGGAAACATGTGATATAGGCTGTTGAGCCCATTTTTACACTTCCAGTTGTGTATGCGTCTGAAGATGACCTCTATAGTTTGGGGTACAATATCATGACACTCTTTGGGTCCAATAGCTGTCCGTGAAGATAAAGTACAGTCCAGAAGTATGTGAATATTTTAAGTGGCCAACTCCATTTAATGGCTCAGAGTTTCTTTCCAGATAGCGATGCAATGTTCCAGGATGACAATTCTTCAAGCCACACTGTTTGGTACGTTGAATCTTAGCTCAAGAAGAAGCATCTACCATGGCCAGTCAAGTCAACAAACTGAATATTATTAAGCCTGTTGGTGGAATTCTTAAGAACAATTTTAGAAGTAGATTCTTACCACCCACATCCAGGAATTTGCAACTGTGTTAGTTAAAGAGTGGACCAAAATTGGCATATATTCTGTTCGTAATTTGTGTATTTCTTTATGTATTTCAGCTGCATATTGTAAAAAAGAGGATCTGTAGTTAAAAAAAAGTGTGATCTGTAGTTGTTTGTACAACTCCTCTGTCTAGTATTATGTCTGTCTCCATCCTCCTGCCAAACAGCTCTAACTTACTGGAGCATGGACTCTAAAAGACCTATGGCCTCTCACAAGATGTTAGCATCAGATCCTTTAAGTTCTGTAAGTTGCGAGATGGGGTCTCCCTGGATCAGACTTCTATTTTCTAGCACGTCCAATATATGATCATACAGATTGGGATCTAGGGAATTTGAAGTCAACAATTTGACCTCTATGTCATGTTCCTCATATTATTCCAGGACAATTTTAGCAATGTAGAAGGGTACATTATCGGGAAAAAAGAGGCTGCTGACATTATGCAATATCATTACATTAAATGATTGTACTTGGTTTGCATCAGTGTTTAGGTAGGTGACATATGTCAAAGTAACATTCATATAAATGCCTGAGGATGCACTATCAACCAGCAGAGGATTGCTCAGCGCATAAATGGTACATGGTAAGTGGGATGCTGTGCTATAGAATTTGCATTGGGGCCCAGGAATAGACATTTATTCCTCTGTTAATATCCATAAAAAGTAGACTACCACATGCTGCATGTGTAGAAATAGGTTTCCTGCATCAAAAAATGTTTTACTAGTTACTGTATATTATGAATAAAGTGGCTTTGTGACACAATCTGGAACTATGTTGTAGATTAATACATAACAGACCGATACTTGTGTATGGTGGTTATTTATCTTAGCTTTTATGTTAGTAGTTCTATTATAAAATATTCATAAACAGAAGGAATACTTGTAGGTTTACATAAAAATATATAGAATATCTGAATTTTTAACAAGCATCCTTATAAATAAAATGATGGCTACATCATGGCCTAATTTAATTACAGTATATCACTACTGTGCGGGAGGTTTGCTTAACATTCTGAAATTATTCAGCGTTAATTGGCACCTTTCTTTGATATGCAAGGAAAGCATTTGGATGAAAAGGCATGCACAAAGGCAATGCCATTGGGTGTGAAGCTTTTCTCCATCCATCAGTCAGTATTAATTCCAGTTAAAATACAGATATTCTAAGCCACAGTGAAGCCTTCCTAGTTATTAATGGTAACTGCTACAGGATTTGAGGCTATTTTAAGCATCATTATAATATCAAGCAGGTCAAACATACAGTCAAATATATAATGTACAGGTACATACATGAAGAGACATATTATTCTACACCCCTGTATTTTGGTAGCTTTTAATGCTATACAGGCAGGCCTCGGGTTAGAAACAAGATTCTGTAGATTTTCTCTTAAGCTGAATTTGTATATACATTGGAACACTTTTTAAGTGTAACTCGAACCAAAAATTAAATTTCAGTTTTAGATAGTATAGGGGAGGGAGATAAATTAACACCCATGTAATGTTTGTTTTGCCCTCTGTGCAGGCTCGGACTGGCCCTCGGGGGAACAGAGGAAAACCCTGGTGGGCCCCAAATCATGACAGACCTGGAGTTGCTTTTTAAATGCATTTGTATCCTCAGAATGGGGAGAAAAGCAGAGAAAGAGATGTCAAAAGCAAGAGCCAGAGTACAGGAGTCATTTACAGCAGCTATAGAGCGGGGCCCCTAAATAAACTCCACTATTGGGCTCATAACCAACTCAACTGGTGGGACCATAGAATCAACTCCACCTGTGGGCCCTCTATATCCCAGCCTGACACGAAGGAAGGATTTATCTTCATTGTGAACCCTACTGGTCAACCATCAGCAGTGAGGTTACAAATTGAAAGACTCAATCTGTCTTTTAAAATAATGGTCACAAAAGATCACAAAGTAAAAAGAAAGCCTTGATTTTCTTCTACCCCCATAATTATGTATTTAAGAAACCAAATGTATGAATTGATGTATAGATGAGAAAATGCCATAACTTCAAGATGTGTGTCATCATGACAGATCTGATTTAAAGACTAAAATAGATGAAGAGGAATTTATGGGCAAATCATTGGTATTTTATGGTATAATAAAACTTTTCAAGGGGTTCAGTTACATAATATAATACTAGTTTAATAGAAAACAAATACAAATTTGCTTTTGTCAACATAAAAAAGCCGTTTGAGGTCTTATGTATGCAAGCTTCTGTCTCTGTGAACTATGACCTCTTCATTGGCAATGGAGCAAACAGCCTGCTTCTATAACTTATACCCTGGGAGCAAGAATTGAGAAGCTCTTGCCACACAGAATGGGACAAAGCTTTTTACTGATTAAAAACTATCCATCTCGAGTAAGATGCAAGAAAATAGTTCTAAAATTGTTACTAGATGGTATTAAACAATTATATTTTTGCTACTTCGGGGGGACATGATTAATTTATATAAATATATAAATGGTCTCTACAAAAAGTATGGGGAAAAATTATTTCAAGTGAAGCCCCCTCAAAAGACAAGGGGACATTCCCTTCGACTCGAGAAAAAGGGATTCAATCTCCAGAGGAGAGGAGCGTTCTTCACTGTAAGAACTGGGAATCTGTGGAATAGCCTGCCTGAGGAGCTGGTCACAGCAGGAACTGTAGAGAGTTTCAAGAAAGGCTTAGATACCTACCTGGAACTAAAGAATATTAATGCGTACGTAGCTATGTAAAATTCTGGATCCTGGCAGGTGGAGGCTCTGGGGTCAGAGATATGATCTCCACTGGAGCAGATTGGTTCTTGCCTTGTGGGTTCCAGGGCATTAACCAGTGGTGAGGCTGGGCTTAAAGTCCTTGTCTCTCTCCCTCACCCACATTTTCCCCACTCTTGGTTGAACTTGATGGACACGTGTCTTCTTTCAACCGTACTAACTATGTAACTATGTACTATTACTTGGAGTGCTCTAAAAACAAACCCCTTGGAAGAAAGATGTTAGGTCTGTACATAACTATCTTTATTTTACTGTACAGGTGAACATCAATGCATTATATATACAGGTCCCCTCCGATCCCTTGGGTTGCGTGACCATTTGGACTGATATTCACCTCAGGTCAAGTACATCTGCAAAATTGCATTTCTATTGTCAGCACTTTTCTTATTGGAACATCATTGCTTAACTGTTATGGTTTAATACATGGTTTACCTTTCACAAAATGTACATAGATTCAGGCTTGAACTGGCCTACAGGGGAACAGGAAAAACCCACCAGTGTGACCCTGAACATGGTGGAAATGGGAGTATTTACAGTATTTTAAATTGTATATACATACTTGGGAGAGGAAGACAGGCAGAGAGGAAGTGGCAAGAGGCAGAGTATAAGAGGCATGTACAGTAGTTGTAGGGTGTGCCCCCAGAATCAACTCCACTGTCAGACCCCAGAGTCAACTCCACAGATGGGCATCCAGAGTGAAATTCCACTGGTGGGTCCTAGGCACCCAAGTCCGACACTGCATAGATTGTGCCTTAGGTCTTTTTAACATACATTTTGGTAAATATATTCTCGTCCCTAGGGTTTTTAGAGTCTGAGCACTTCTTATGGGTGTTTATACTGTCTACCAGTACTGATATATTTTCTAATGAACTTTTAATCAGCATTAATCAATAAAGGTTTTTTGATTTTATCATTAGTCTGTACTTAATTTATTGGTTCATTACTGATATTTCACAAGTACCACCATTTACTAGGTGATTTGGCCCATAGCATCAAAGGTAATTGTTACTATACAGATGTTTAACTGTACTTCTGTTTAAAAGTACTACTGTACTTCTAGAAACAGCTGTTGACATAATGCTCTTTTACACTTGGCCACAAGCTAAATTATTCCTAAAGAATTAAACCTGGATGTTCCTCTAAATAGGGCCCAGTTAGTTGTTGAATTCAACAATTCCAAAGCCAACTTTGTCTTCATTATTAGGATATTTTCTCAGACTCATATGTCATTGTCTATTGCCTTGTGTTGTTAGGTTAGATATATTTTGTTACTGATATATATTTGGAAATTCTCACACTTAAATCTATTGCCCTATAGCCATTGCTCTATAAATATCTATGCATAGGTAAAATTAAAGAGAGTATAAAGTGTTGAGACTTAGGCACGTAGGAATGTACATATACTATTTTCCTGTATTTTTGGATTACACAAGGGTTAATATACAATGTGTTTTATTTTTTTTGACAGTAGTCAATTTCTTGCAGTTTTTTTTAATCCGTTTAGAAAAAAGGACATCAGACAAAGCTACCAACGACCTTTGGAACTGCATGGATTTTGTCACACATTTCTTAACAAGGACAAACACCACCGAACCTATGGCTCTACAAATGAATGCATGTTAAGAGAAATTGTATGATAGGTCACTGTTCACTGACCTGTTCAGGATTAGCTTTCAAAAGCTAGTAGACTGTTTTACAGTAAACAGTATCTTTTGCAATTTGGTACAGATTTTAACAAGATTTTTTTTAAGCTTTTAACTTGAAATACTTCATTTTTATGGAATCCACTGTTTAACTTACTGAAGTATAACCATACAGACTAACTTAACATAAAACGAAGAACAGATAAATCCAAGAATATATGATTATGATACAGTATGGCCAACAAGTATGTATACCCTGCTATGACCTTACAAGCATTGGGAATAATATAGTTATCCCAAGTTGTATAATACATTTTAGGTGCTAGGGTGCATTTCTTTCAGTATTAAGAATTTAATGTTATAAATTGATTATTGGTAATACAGTATGTGACGGTTAAATATTCACTCTGGTACATTGGGGGACATTTATTAATATTGTCTAATACTTAAGGTAAGTTCATATGGCGTACACGCCGCAATACACTGGGTGTTTTAAAAGTACGTGCTGGCCAGCATGTATTTCTAACACACTCTGTGCCCGCTCCCATAGACTTTCACTTTATCGCAAGCACAGGGAAGAAGTGACATGTCACTTCTTTCTTCTGGCGAGTAATATGTGTCGGGGAAAACAGCAGATAATCATAATTCTCAATGAGAGCTATGATTTAACATATTTGCGGTCCATACTTCGAGCAAGTTTAAATAAGGCTTTTTAGTCTAAATGCGTCAGTGATTTTTTTTATCTTTTTAGCTGCATGTATCTATTTTTTAATATGATGAAATAAGCTAAAAAAATTTTACTGATTCTACTCTGCCCATTACGGTCCATGAGTGCTGGATATTGAGAGATTTCTTGCACTATGAGCGTTTTGCAGCGCAATTACAACCCAAAATACGGACCGTAAATACGCCGTGTGAACATACCCTTAGTGTAACCCTGAACAAGTCAATCTAAAAATGTGCCAAGTTTATCAATGTATAATAAATCTGACACATGTTTAGAATTTCTGTCTAACTTTACACCATTTATTAGTTGGCTTTGTTTGTGCAAACAATTAGGGCAACATTTAAGCAGATCTTTTTGGCACACACCATCGCTTGTTAAGCAATGCCTTTTTCTACTACACTACATCCTTTCTTGGGATTCACGACTCAGAATTGTCTAAAAACTGTCTAAAGCACATAATAAATGTGGTGTAGACCATGTTTGCAACAATTGTTCCTGAATTCTGGCAGAATTGTCATTGTCTAGTGTAGGGCCCGATGGTGGACTGTGCATGACCCAGCTATTTTCTCTTTAGTATTCTTTAAATGTATATGCAATGTACTGTTCCCTCAGGCCTTTCATCAAGCACAACAAAGATTAAGTTTGGCTTCAGTGTTGTTTTGTTTTCTCACACTAATTTGCAATGCAGATTGAATTTTACCTGCAAGAATTTTGCATAAACGTTAAAAATCACATTATAATCATCACCATCATATTCTATGACTGACATTACATTAATAGCATATGTATAGAATAAGCCTTTAATGTCCAATTGGCAGTGATTGTCGCCAACTGATAAAGTGGCAGCAGTGTTATACAGATTTGCAGGTGCCATAGTGGGCAAACTCCTGCCAAATGAACATTAATGGCAGATCCTAGTAATATGCCACCAATGTCTCTTTTAAGACAACGTCTCTAATTCAATCGGACATAGTGAGAATTTACAAGCTTTGAAATTCAGAGGGAAAAAATATTATATCAGTAAATTAGCTAAGCACACAGGGCTCAAACATCTTCATCATGTATACAAACTGAGCTCATAAGGCTGAATTTATAAAGTGTTACTATTGTAGACAGACACTATAAGCCCTAGCAAAATTTGTAGCTCTTCCAGCGCCGATGGGAATGTTAAAATGATCAAACTTTAATAATAACCATTAAAAACAGAAGGCTGCCATCTTCTTCTGATGCATTTCAAGTACCACAGATCTTACTCGAAATGCGTCAGAGGAAGATGTCAGTCATCCATTTTTAATGGTTATTATTAAAGTTTGATCACTTTAACAGTTCCATCAGTGCAGGAAGATCTACAATTATGCTTCTCAGTTGTTTTGTGGGTGTTCTGTGCATCGGCTTTTGAAACAAGTTACAGGACTTACAAAGGACTCATATGGATTTTAGGTAGCGTTATTTGACAGCAACATTTTTTCCTTGTTTCAGTATTAACACTAGTCCTTACACAGTTCATTGATATATGTCTATTGATAAGATAATGTACACTGGTGGCCAAAAGTATTGGCACCCCTGCAATTCTGTCAGATAATACTCAGTTTCTTCCTGAAAATGATTGCAATCACAAATTCTTTGGTATTATTATCTTCATTTAATTTGTCTTCAATGGAAAACCACAAAAAGAATTGTCATAAAGCCAAATTGGATATAATTCCACACCAAACATAAAGAAGGGGTTGGACAAAAGTATTGGCACTGTTTGAAAAAACATGTGATGCTTCTCTAATTTGTGTAATTAACAACACCTGTAACTTACCTGTGGCACCTAACAGGTGTTGGCAATAACTAAATCACACTTGCAGCCATTTGACATGGACTAAAGTTGACTCAACCTCTCTCCTGTGTCCTTGTGTGGACCACATTGAGCATGGAGAAAAAAAAGAAGACCAAAGAACTGTCTGAGGACTTGAGAATACAAATTGTGAGGAAGCATGAGCAATCTCAAGGCAACAAGTCCATCTCCAAAGACCTGAATGTTCCTGTGTCTACCGTGTGCAGTGTCATCAAGAAGTTTAAAGCCCATGGCACTGTGGCTAACCTCCCTAGATGTGGACGGAAAAGAAAAATTGACGAGAGATTTTAACGCAAGATTGTGCGGATGGTGGATAAAGAACCTCGACTAACATCCAAACAAGTTCAAGCTGCCCTGCAGTCCGAGGGTACAACAGTGTCAACCCGTACTATCCGTTGGCGTCTGAATGGAAAGGAACTGTATGGTAGGATACCCAGAAAGACCCCACTTCTTACCCCGAGACATAAAAAAGCCAGGCTGGAGTTTGCCAAAACTTACCTGAGAAAGCCTAAAACGTTTTGGAAGAATGTTCTCTGGTCAGATGAGACAAAAGTAGAGCTTTTTGGGAAAAGGCATCAACATAAGAGTTTACAGGAAAAAAAAAGAGGCATTCAAAGAAAAGAACACAGTTCCTACAGTCAAACATGGCAGAAGTTCCCTGATGTTTTGAGGTTGCTTTGCTGCCTCTGGCACTGGACTGCTTGACCGTGTGCATGGCATTATGAAGTCTGAAGACTACCAACAAATTTTGCAGCATAATGTAGGGCCCAGTGTGAGAAAGCTGGGTCTCCCGTAGAGGCTATGGGTCTTCCAGCAGGACAATGACCCAAAACATACTTCAAAAAGCACTAGAAAATGGTTTAAGAGAAATCACTGGAGACTTCTAAAGTGGCCAGCAATGAGTCCAGACCTGAATCCCATAGAACACCTGTGGAGAGATCTCAAAATGGCAGTTTGGAGAAGGCACCCTTCAAAATCTCAGGGACCTGGAGCAGTTTGCCAAAGAAGAATGGTCTAAAATTCCAGCAGAGCATTGTAAGAAACTCATTGATGGTTACCGGAAGCGGTTGTTCACAGTTATTTTGCTAAAGGTTGTGCTACCAAGTATTAGGCTGAGGGCACCAATACTTTTGTCCAGCCCATTTTTGAAGTTTTGGGTGAAATGATCAATGATTTGATTTTTGTCTCATTCTGTTTTGGTTTTTTCATTGCAAGCAAAATAAATGTATATATTTATACCAAAGAATTTGTGATTGCAATCATTTTCAGGAAGAAACTGAGTATTATCTAACAGAATTGCAGGGGTGCCAATACTTTTGGCCACCACTGTAAGTCTTTAATAAGGTTTAGACTTCATTGGTATGTATCCACCAATTCTGTGGATCACCAATTCTCACTACTATATCATGTGGTTGCAAATATTTTACCTAATTTCTCAAAACTGTTTAGAGTCCATTTGTCTTTGAACACATCAAACAATCAAATCTCAGATTTCATTTCATACAGTGATTTGGAAAAACGAAAGAAGAGCTCTGATTGGTTGCTTTGGGCAACGAAGACAGTCTTACTGCTAGACAGCTTGATAAATGAAGCCTATTAAAAATGCATGATCACTAGAAGTAGGTCAGTAAATATAGGTGAAGGTATAGGAATATAATTCTTTATAGGTATAAGGAGAGTGAAAGAATAAAATGTGAATGTGTGTGGTAAATTATATACACAGAGCTTGAGGTTTCACTTTATAAAGCAATGAGTGGAAAAAATGCATTTGGGACACATTCTTTGAGTGCCAGACTTTAAGATTAATGGTACTTTACTGTCAACAACAGCAGATAAAAGAGCCCCAGATGACATTGTTTCAAAGGAATTTAAAAAAGGAAAAAAAAATATATGTAAAGTCAGCAGGCTGAAGAGACATAATGATGCCACAGTGTAAGGCCTATCAAAGACATATGGAACACAAAAGGCAGCCCACACTACTTTGTACCACTTTTAACGTTGTATATTATGCCTTACTATAGACAATCCTGTGCTATTTTTCATGGCACAATGCATGGTGGGCTGTAATTCAATCAGGGACATAACGCTGACGCTTGTACATAAAAAAAAGTTCATGGATGCAATAGAAAACATTATATTTAAAGAGCATGACCACCATTTATATGATTATGTTTTTTATATGTTATTTGCTATTGCCAGAATGTGAAAGTTTCCTTCTGTTATCTCATAATTATATACACAACATCCAATAGTTGTAATAGGGACACCTACAGTGTAAAAGTAGGTACTGCAAGATACAAAAACAAAAAAAATGCAATTTCAAATTCCATTTGTTTCCCTTAAAATGTGGAAGTGCAGTTATTATAATCTTAAATGATGACAAAGTGTTTCAGCACAGACACTAACGGTGATATGGTTAGTTTTAGACTAGAGAAATAAAGAAGAACTAAAGAAAATGCCAAATGTAGAGAAATCTGAAGGTAATGTAAGAAAGGAGAAAATGACACCCTTGAAAATCAGCCAGACACAGATGAATTCATTTGTTCAGCTGATAATCTGTTTCAGTCTTGGTTATGCTGCTTTGTCCCTGTAGACAATAGACATAAAGTTGTAAGTGGCACACAAAACCTGGATTTCAAAACCACCAGAAGTTCTGTGACAGTCCAAGGAATACCCTCTGCAAAGGTAACAGAATGAGAATGGGAGCATGCAGGTTAATATCCAACTCATGGCTCCTCCATGTTTTTGTTTAAATGGTTTCATGCTACAGAAATTGATAACAGATAAGCAGGTTATATTTTCTTTGTGACCCTGCTTCACAATGATCAAGTGCTAAACCAAGGCTTGTTCCACTTAAAACAGCTATGTTACAGAGTTATTCACTTATCTTGCAAATTAAAATGAGAATTTATGACACTGTGTTTTTGATATGCATAAAATATGAACACTTCAATTCTAAAGATAATTTCTAACAATAGTATAAAAATATCTTAATACTGGCAAGTAAAAGTGTCTCATATGAAAGT
This sequence comes from Phyllomedusa bahiana, assembly GCA_025379985.1. NCBI lineage: Eukaryota > Metazoa > Chordata > Amphibia > Anura > Hylidae > Phyllomedusa > Phyllomedusa bahiana. The sequence goes on from JAODAL010010286.1 coordinate 43,983, forward strand.
CAGAAATGGATCCCCAACCAGCTAGAGCTATACAGACAGCCAGGGTCAGGAGGATGGGTAGGCGAAGGTAGGCGACAGACTGAGGAAGCGTTTACACGGTAAAGACCAAATACCGGTCGGAAATGTTTGCCATGCAGGGGGACGGCTTTTGTCTGCAGTTTGTAAATTCAAGCCCTTCCCCTTTGCACTCACATGTTCATGTTCCGACCGAAAACCGGGCGGAAGAATGAACATGTTCTAAGTTTTTCGGACCGCCGGTGGTGTAAAAAATAGTTCAGTGGAAAATCAGTACAGTGGGGACTGCTGCATGGAGTTTCCATTGAAGTCTATAGGGGAGCATTGCTCATCGGTTTTCAGATGGTTTGTAAAACCGCAAATCGTCTGAAAGACCGACAAGTAACCAGTGCTGTGGGGATAAGCTCTAAGTCACCAATTCATCCCAGGCAGAAAAGGGGGCGCAAGGAGGTATGGATTGGGCTGAATTCTCCATGCGCCATATACAGTTGAAACCAGAAGTTTACATATACTATGTAAAAAGACACATATGCATGATATTCTCACTCTTTAAGGTCAATTAGGATTACCAAAATTATTTGTATTTGCCAAATGCCAGAATAATGAGAATTTTTAAAGTAATTTTTATTACTTTTCACAAAATCAGAAGTTTACATACATTTCATTAGTATTTGGTAGCATTGCCCTTGAACAGTATGACTTGGGTCAAACATTTTATATATCCTTCCACAAGCTTCTCAATAGTTGGCAGGAGATTTGTCCCATTCCTCCTGACAGAACTGGTGTAAGTGAGGCATGTTTGTAGGTCGCCTCGCTCGCACCTGCCTTCAGTTTTGCCCATACATTTTCAATAGGATTGAAATCAGGGCTTTGTGATGACCACTCCAAAACATTGACTTGGTTATCCTTAAGCCTCTTTGTAACCAGTTTGGCAGTTTGCTTTGGGTCATTGTCCATTTGGAAGACCCATTTCTGTCCAAGCTTTAACTTCCTGGCTGATGTCTTGAGATGTTGCTTCAGCATTGCCACATAATCTTCTTTCCTCATGATGCCATCTATTTTGTGAAGTGCACCAGTCCCTCCTGCAGCAGAACAACCCCACAACATGATGCTGCCACCCCGGTACTGCACAGTTTGGATGGTGTTCTTAGGCTTCCAAACTTCTCCTTTTGTCTCCCAACGTAACTATGGCCATTATGGCCAAACAGTTCCAATTTAGTTTCGTCAGACCACAGGACAGGTCTCCAAAAATGTAGGTCTTTATTCCTGTGTGCATTTGCAAACATTAATCTGGCTTTTATATGTTTATTTTGGATTAATGGCTTCTTCCTGAGTTGCATTTCAGTCCATGTTGATACAGTACTTGTTTCACTGTGGATAATGACACAATCTTACCAGCTTCCGCCAGCATCTTCACAAAATTTTTGCTTTTGTTCTTGGGTTAATATGCAAAGTACCTATGCACGTTCATCTCAGAGACACAGAACCCGTCTCCTTCCTGAGTGATATGATGGCTGGACATTCCCAACTTGTCTGTATTTGCGTATAATTGTTTGTACAGATGAACGAGGTACTTTTAGGTATCTGGAATTTGTACCCAAGGATGAACCAGACTTGTGCAAGTCCACAGTTCTCTTCCTCATCTCTTGGCTGATTTATTTACACTTTTCCATGATGTTACATACAGAAGCAGTGTATTTCTGGTGTGCAACTAAAATACATCCACAAGGTGTGTCTCTATTTAACTCTGATGTTGCCAATACACCAGAAGCTTCTAAAGACATGACATCATCATATGGGTTGTCCCAAATTATTTAAAGGCATAGTAATCCTACTGTATGTAAACTTTTGACTTTGCAGAAAGTTATAAAAATGCCTTAAAAATTCTCTCTCATTATTCTGGGATTTGCCAAATATAAATCATTTTGGTAATCCCATTTGACCTCAAATGGGAAAGGTTTATTCTGATTTCATGTCAGATAGTGAGAAAAACATGCATATGTGTCTTTTTATATAGTGCATGTAAACTTCTGGTTTCAACTGTATCTTATTTGCCTAGGATAGCAGAATAGCAGCACAATTACATGCAAATAGCAACCAACAGATGGTGTGTCATAAGTGATATATCAGATCCTCCCACAATAGAGCTGGATAAAACTATGTCTCCAGTGAGTGGTTTACCATAAAAGGGGACAAAAGTCTCCCATCTAAGTAAGTTCAGCAATGCCTATTACTGTATATACTGGAGGATCAGATGTAGACAACATTAATCTAAGCATCTATTTATTGCTCTTCCGATTCATCTGAAATTGCAATTAATTAATATCATGTGAAGAGCTTACTTTTACTTACTATTTATATTCATAAAATGTTAAGTACAATTTTATAAAGGGAATTCTAGGCTCAGTGCTTAGCACTATGGCCTTGCAGCGCTAAGGTCCTGGGTTTAAATCCCACCAAAACGTTAGTATGTTCTCTCTGTATTTGAGTGAATTTCCTCAGGATATTTCCCACACACTATAAACATACTGATATGTTTATATGGCATTTAGGCTGTGAGCCCCAATTGGGACAGAGACCACTGAATGATTTCTGCACAGCACTGTAGGTTATAACAGTGCTATAAAATAGATCAAATAAATAAACCTAATAAGAATAGAAGTTTCCAGGCATCCATATAAAATGATGTGCAGCACTCCACACTCAGCACCTTGACCCTATAGAGTTTGTTGTTTCCATACAAACCCAGCCATTTTCTGAATGCATTGCATTAAAAGATTCTATACAGAGAAACAGCCTAGAGCTTTACTAAAGAAGAAAAAAAATCAACATCCATCAAATACTGAATCGTCTTCACCTTATCAATTTACTGTGACAAGGACTGATTGCAGGGAAACACAAGTGAGTAGTTTATACAAAGATCCAGTTATTTCATGATCTTCAATTGACAGACATGTCAGCAATCTATTAGAGGTGTTATCCTAATAGTAGCATGTAGCTTCTCTAAGTAGTGTACAAAAAGAGATATGCATCTATCCAGCTAGTTTAAAGAAAAACATGTAAATCCTAACAATCTACATAGTGCAGTGTGTGTTATGTTTATTACAAGAAGTGGTAGCATTGCGATGATTGACTTCTACTCTGCTTACATATGCATACCTCCCAAGTGTCTCTATTTTGGAGGGACAGTCCCTATTTTTAACCCAGGTCCCTCTGTCCCTCTTAGCTCTATAAATGTCCCTCTTTTGCATTTGGGAAATAGATTTGCGTCAATTAACTGATTATCTTGCTTTAAAAAGTATCTGGTTGCTTCCTCACTGTATATTACATAACAATTTACTTAGCATTTTATTATTGGATACAATGCAATCCTGAAAATGTGTCCCTTTTTTTGGCTATCTAAAAAGTTGGTATGTGTGTGTTTGGGCGTGGTTAGAGGCGGCTCTTGGTGTGATGTCATGTGTTTGGGCGTGGTTAGAGGCATGGCCTGATGTGTCCCTCTTTGCAATCTCTAAAACTTGGGAGGTATGTATACAGTATGTATCATATAAGATGGAATGTCTTTATACAAGTTTAGTAAAAATACTCTAGTTGATTCACACTTCATAGCAAGGTTTATGTATGACATTGCTGATAAAGTCATATGATACTATTAGTAGCTTCTATTTGTACATCTAAAAACCAAAAGTCAAAAAATAGTCTGACACATAATATAATGATTAATAACTATTAATACAGTTTTTATGAAAATGTCTGATAGATATGTCAAGCAAATGCTTATCACATTAAACTCCATACTTTTTGCTGAATACATTACAAATTTACAGTCGATATTGCCAACACATAAAGGGAATCTGTCACAATGAACATGCGATCTGACCTGCTGGCAGCATGTTACAGAGCAGGAGGAGTTGAGCAAATTGATATATTGTTCCGTGAAAAATTATTTAGTAGAACTTGTATTTTATTTATTTAATTCCCTGCTTATTTTGTGTTAAGGAGTCCAGTGGGTGGGCTCATTAGTGATTGACAGCACATTAATACCAGAAAGGCTGTCAATCCCTGATAACACCACATATTTGACTCCTTGACCCATAATAAGCAAGGAATTAAATGAATAAAATACAAGTCCTGCTGGATCTTTGTCTACAAAACTATGGGCGATAAGTATGTACGGGTCTGTACCAGTATTCTGGTGTCCTTTCAGTCCAAAAACTGTTGCAGCCCTGTTCTCTAGATGTATGAGCAGGCGCACTCCAAAATTAGGTGCATTATTGGGCGCCCACAGCACCTTGTAATGCGCCTGAGATCAGAGGGTGTTCTGTAGGCGTGTCGCACCACAACCGTATCATTCCACACATTTATGACAGGAGGACGACAAAACTAGGCGCATTACTGCTGGAATGGGCAGACCAAGATAAAAGTGGTTTACCTTAGCCTGAGTTGTCATAGTGGAACTACAATGCGGCGAATGTATGACCCACAGAAGAACAGGTTCATACATTCTGCCGCATTCTACACTGCTTTAAAGCTATTTAAAACTGTCTCTATGCGCCTAGACCATAAATGTTGCCCTATATACCCATTTGCTTAGATCCTCTTACTATAACATGCGGCAAGCAGATCAGATAGCAAGTTCAATGTGACATGTTCCCTTTAAGGATCCACAACAGGTCAAGATTTGAGAATATTCCATAGAGAGAACATAATATTACAGAGGGATTCGGGGAAGTAGGAGGATTGGATGGAGAAATGGCAAATTAAGTTTAATGTGGATTAATGTAAGGTCATGCAACAACAAAACTACTGCTGGAAAAGACTTGGGGATCTTGGTAGACAGTAGTCTTAAATTAAGTGACCAATGCCAGGAAGCTGTTGCCAAGGTAAATACAATTATGGGATGTAACAGAAGGGGCATAGATAATATAAAAATTATGAGACTACAGAACTTGATACTACAAGATGTCATGATCTCTGAGTCCTTGAACAAGTTCAAGAGCAGTCTAGATGCTGTCCTTAAAAAGATTTTATTACAGCTTATGTGTACTATATTCTGGAGATTGGATGCTGATCTGGAGATTTAGTCTGATTATCATATTGGGAGTCAGGAAATAATTTTCCTCTAATATGCAGCTATTAGCATCTGTCTCATAGGGGTTTTTGTCATCCTCTTGATCAGGGTTAAAAGTTATTTAATGGAACATTGTCGTTTTTTCAACCTTATTAACTTTGTAGCTATGAAATGTGGTAAGGCATGGTGCAATGATGTGAATAATAGCACTTGTGCTATCCAAACAAAATTTGAAAAAGTGACCTGTTGAGGATGTACATAATTGAGTTTTGGGGGTAAAAGTGTAACTTTTACTTAGTAAATAAAGTCACTGAAGAGCAGCCTTAAAGGGGTTGTCTCGCTACAAAGAATAGCTTTCAAATTGTAGGGAACACAAAATAAAGACATTTTCCAAATATATTGCTTTGTTCCTCTGTTTTCCCTAAAGAGATACAAGTGAATTTATGACCTCCCTGGCTATTTCAGTTCCCTCAGTAACAGACCTGTAAACAATTCTCCCCCTGCTGTTTGTTCTATGAGATAGCAGTGAGTGACATCATCACACAGGTCACCACAGTGTCCATGCTGCTGAGCAGTAAAAAGCTTGATTTATGTAAAATAAACAGAACTGTAATTAGGGCTTTTGTTTTGGGGATCAGATAAAGCCTTCTGAGAGCAGTTTGAAAAGCTTCTCAGCTAATCTGATCTAATTAGCAACTGAAAGCATGGAGCATGGAGCTGTATGCAAATTAGTCACTCTGAACCAGGAAGTGACAGAGTATTTCATTCATGCATTCTATGAAACTCTGTAGGGAGACAACTCCTTTAAATCGGTTGTCTTGCCATGCTATTTTATAGAGCTACTGCGAGCTTCAGATTTTCACTTCCTGGTCAAGCTGTGGGTGGTTTCAAAGCTGGAATTGGCATATTGGCTCTGCTATTCCAAGTTGATCCCGTTACAGTGACATGACTACTGAAGGTTCATAAACTATAGTGCACAAGGCTATAGAACTTTAATGGGGTTAAAGTTTGTAAGTAGTAATGTTTATGAGATCTGGTCTCAGAATAACAAACACAGAAGGGTGTAAGTCATCATCCCCGCCTCTGCTTTAGCCTGTAACAGCAGAGAGAGGTGACCGATAACTAGAGAAACTTGTGCACAAAAAGAGGAAACAAGATTTGCTCCTAACTGTGAAGAGTTGCAAAATCAAAACAGCAATGTATTTAGTAATAGTCTTTATTTAACTTTGCCTACATGTTTAAAGCCAATCCATGAAATAAAAATACCCCTTTAATAGAAAAAGAAAAAGATAGTCCAAGAGAGTACAAGTAATTGTACACTTAAGAACATATTAGCAGACCAGATATCTGACTCTTAACAATACGACCTGACACCTTAAACAGCAATAAAATAATTAGAGTTTACTCCTTTATTTATTGCTACTGTACAATTAGTTGTGTTCACTAAAGATGATTCAAGTGAACTACAAACACTGGCACTAACCCTTCCATGGAATTGTTGTTTATGATACAATGACCATTGACTTGAAAATAAATGCGCTCAACACAATTTAACATCTGAAGCTTAAGGAAAATAACAGGTATCATACAGCTATCATTTATGTGTTCTTTCTTTTTGATGTTGAAAATGGAAAGCTTCTTTCAAAAGGGCATCATTAAGTTATTATTAATTCCATAACACAAAAGCAATCCTTTTAAAACCAAGGCTCTGTAACTTTAAATTACAGAACTAGCTTGGTATTTAATGAGAGATTTAGCACAGCAGGGTCTCTGTTAAATTAAGTTGTGCCTTCACATCACAGTGGGAAAACAGGTGTATATTGGTTTAGAATTATGGAAATGTTGACTAATTTCAAGGCTTGTAATCAAACCGCAAGGCACCCTGTAATATTTTTTCTTCCAAGAATATGCATTAATCATTTACACCCCCCTCTTTACTTTGCGTCCATCATAAAGGAAAAAAACAAAAACAAATCAAAGGCTTATCTAATATGTTTTGATGTTGACTTTGACAGTGGAAAGTTGTCAGCTTAACAGTATATAGAAAAAATTGTTAACAAGAGTAAAAAAATAAATATTTCTGTGAACAGTAGATAAAAGCAAGGAAACCTTGCACCAAAGTTTAGAACTTTCACCAAAGATCAATAATTAAACATAAGGACCTTCCTGTATATATTTTTAAGATAATATTTGGCGTAAGAAATGGTCCATTTGGACAAATCCTTTTTCTACTGGGTCCAGCAGCTGGAACCCCTAAAGATCACTTTTATCATTGGGAAAGCTCTAGGTATCTGCTCATTTCTCCTGTAGTAACTGCTGTTATTGTGGTATCGAATGGATGCCCATGTAATAATTATCTTGAATCCTCCTTGAAAGTGACTACAGGGTAGGATTCAGAGAAGGGAATCCAAAGGAAATATGGATAGGAACTGTTATGTTGGGAGAGCCACTTTAAAGATCAGTTTGGCCCAACAGCATTATTGTATATGAAACTTATTTTCTGCAGAGTTGTACAGTATTTATGAGCATCATGGGTTTTTGGAGCTAAACAATAATAAAGTTCATTGCTTCACTAAAGTTTATTCTACCGCTCAATGGTAGACTTTGATGATATTAGATTTATGATATCAATCAAATTAAATTTAACACCGATCATATGATATTAATCTTGGCTCAGTATTTGAGAGTTCTGTTATTTCATAATCCTGATATATAGTCTTGAGGAAGAAATAATATACCAATGATTGTGTACAGACATTTTTATCAGTTATCTCCATCATGTAGAACAATGTTGGGACTATTAGTGGTAAGTGAGAACTGTACCACTGGAAAATGAACAAATAGAAGAACACTGAATTCATCGTTATATTCTAGGAAGCTGGAGATATGGTAAATAGACAGTGGGTCTTTTAGCCAGTAGCATTCTGCATTAACATGGTTTCTGTTACCACTGCAAAGCAACAGAAATAGCATATAAAATCCATGTATCTGGAAAATATTACATTTTTTTCATCAAATTTTCTATCTGTTTTCAAACATTTTTATTTTTTTGTAAAAAAAAATGTATATATTCTAATTACAAATGACTTAAAATCAAGCATTATTAGATAACTGGCGCATGTTCAACCTTTTATTCAGTTGGTGACATTTCTAAATTATGATTCTATGTTTACAAGTTCATAAATGATTGATTAAGCTTAAATGTTATTGTGCAATAAAAAGACTATATGACAATTCTTTAATTGCTGTTTTTCTACTTTTCTCAATATATTCTGAGTATGCCATTTATTAAGCTTTTTTATTAAATGGTTAAATATTTCAAGGGTAATAGTAAATGACTTTCTACAGGAGAAAAATAGTTTTTCCTGTTTATGTCTTTAAGTTGTTTGGACTGCACCCCTTTTCTAAATTAAAGGGTAGTATCTAAACCCCTCCTGTAGTACTCTTAGATTTTTATCACTAGAAGCCCCAATTTTGGAGCAAAATTTCCTTCTGTCAGTTATTTTAGATAATTTGTTGGTGTTTTCTATGCCAAAGAGTATTTAAGGGAGGATCTTTAAAAAAAATAGCATTGAAGGACTCAGCATGGACATATTACAGTGTTACTTTCTTATGGGAAAAAGCTAAAGCGCTCACTAGCGCCATATACTGGATGTAATAATCCTCAATTCACATGTAACTCAAAAGAGTCTTCACTTCTTATCCCACATTGCAAGACTCTTCTGAGTTACATGTGAATTGAGGATTATTACATCCATTATATGGCGCTAGTGAGCGCTTTAGCTTTTTCCCATAAGCTTTTGTTTTATGCAAAAATGCCAGTGAGGTGCAAAAAGTGAAACCCTCACACACCAATTTGGTTACTTTCTTACATGTTCCCCTTTAAAGTGCCCTAGTACTGTAGGCATGTTAAGGAACCTCCTCTATCCAACCAACACTGAAGACCACATTCAATGAATTGTAACTGCTACCTGCTTACTGTGAACAGTGATTGATGTAGCAGTTTTTAGTTATTGACTAGGCCCCCATATTGCTTTGTTCACCATCCTGACATCCTGTATTTAGCTCTACTTCACTAACTTTAGTGTATTAGGTACTAGGGCTAACTAGTGTAGCATCTTTCAGAAATCCATATCTGACAAGGCAATCTACCTTTATACAAGTTTTTATTATACTAAAAGAATAGGTATAAAGTTCATTTTTTCTTAATTGCCCTTTGTCAACATGCAAACTTATCTCTATAGTTTAAGTATAGATTTAAAGGGGTTGTCTCACTACATTGATTCATCTTCCCTCAGTCTTGTTTTCTTGGTTTCATTTTTGTATTCAGTGTTTTAGTGGCTTCTATTGGCTTTTACTGTCCTGCAGTGATGAGCTGCTGAGGACACCAGATCTGGTAGCTATAACAACCAGCACTGGTGGCCTAAAAGGAGAGCTCAAACAGGTCTGTAGCTATAGCGACCTGAGGAGTTGATGCAGCCTATACAAGAGGGGATATCTAGACATAGGTAGGACACTGTTAATGAACATATAATGCAAAGTGACTTGTTTTTGTAAAATCTTTACCATAAAAAGCAGTCCTTGAAGTAAGACAAACCCTTTAACCCTTGTCCTTTCCGAGATCATAAAAAATCCTTAAAAAGGGAACAAGGGCTGTCTTACTTAGTTACATAGTCAATATGGTTGGAAAAAGGACATATGTTCATTAAGTTCAGCCAAGAGTAGGGAGAAGGTGTGGATGAAGGAAGGGGTATTGGTAATTTTAAAACCTTTCCCCAATTGATCCAGAGCATGGAACTCACAAGCTATGAATATATCTGCCCTAAAAGAATTATTTCACTTCCTATCCCAAATTGTAATCAAACTGGATGTATATTCTAACAACATGTCTACATAAGTATTAACACTGTAGTGTTGTAAGTAATTGCCTAAGCTTTTCTTGAAGCTCTCAACTGTTTTTGCTATTATCCCCTTTTGAGATGTCTATTCCACAAATTTACAGATCTTATGGTAAAGTAAGCTTGTTGCCTCTGGAGATGGACCCATTTTTGTTCCAGCTGAAGTGCATGCTCCCTTATCTCTTCAGAGGTTTTTAGAAAAAAAACAGCTTTTCAACATCTTTTGTAAGGGCAATTTATGTACTTATACAAATTAATCATATCTCCCTGTATACACTTCTTAAAGAGTACCTATCACCTCCACACAAACACACAAAAATTGATAGTAGATGAAATTATAAGACTTTTCTCAAATACATGTCATTGTCAATCCAGCGGATTTGCCTTAGTTTTACAGGGGAACAGGTTTTACTTTCACTTTGTAACTCAGGAGAATCTTATCATTCTGTTGGGAGATACCAACTGTGCAGGGATGAGGACCTAGATGTGTGTACAGGTTAATCTGAGTCTCTCACTACATACAGTACAACAAGCACAGCACACTTAGGACATAGTGTGACAGAATTTACCTGTTACTTCAGCCTTCTCCTCAATAGAACACAGGCATTATATCACACTATTGCTGGTGGGCACATGATGTAGAATTACAGGCTTCGCCCTGCAAAATGGGCTCTCCCAACTCAGAGGCAGGAGATTTGATACAACTATCAACATAGTGATCCATCAAGCTGTCATGTCCCGACTTGGCCTGACTTCAAGGGCCAGCGCTTTTTAAAAAAACAAAATTACAGGTGAAATGCTTTGATTTTCCTAATGAAGCATATTTAAGAAAGTGTTTGTATTTTAGTCTTCTGTTACTTCATGAGGTTTCTCTGAAGGTGATAGGTCCTTTTTAAGACTAAGTTTAATTCTTTGAACCTTTGCACATAACTAAGATGTTCTGTGTCCCTTGTTTACCCCGTGTTGGATATATTGGTGGTGTATTTCAATACATGCAGGTCACTCTTGCATCCTATGCAGATGAAACTGCTAATGTTACCGGCAGGTTGTGAACAGCATTGGTATGCAACACCCAACACATATGGTGTGATAGAATATGATAAAAAATTACTTGCAGAAAACTTTATGCATAGTTTAAAAAGAAAAATTATAGTAAAATACTTTGTGAGACCAGAGTACATAATTTGCTCTGTAGCTTGTGAGAACATAAAGGTTCTGAAAACAGAAAATGTTAATACATGGCAGACCTTGTGAATGGAGTCAACATTATTTGCTATATGTGAATATCTCATCTAGTCAAGAGGAATTCATGAAAATGATATTGAATCTTGGAAATGTTAACATATTAATAAACGTATAATTCATACCATGGAAAAAAAATAACCTCTGTAATACTGAACCTCATGATGAACTCCAATCACCTGTCATGTATAACACATCTTTATCCGAACTTACTGTAACTGTACATGTTCTCTGCTATTTTTATCCGATAGATTATAACTCTTCTAGAATTCATTATATTTCTAATTAACTCTCAAGACTTTGCTTTGCACAGGCTTCATGCTACAGGTTACATTTACTAATGAAGTATGCCTATAAATACAATGGCAAAATAGAGACACATTTAACATTTAAATTCTTCTTCTAAGAAACAAATATCTATTTATTTTCCTTCTGGATAACATTTTAAATTTAGATATATCTATATTATTATCATTGCTGTTTTTAAAACTATTAGTACTATATAAAAGTTCTCATTGGCATAAAAATCCTTAAAGAAGCTGTTTAGCTCTCTATTACCTCCAAATGGAAAGAATTTGCATTACAATGGGGTTGTCCACTTTCGAAAGGAAAATTAATATAATGCCCCCTGGGCCCTATTAAAAGTTATTATGATAATAAAAAAAACATACTCAACTCCCCCTGGTCCTTTAGTCGAGGATTGGGGGAACGTGAGTATGGTTTTTTTTTTAATGGGGTCCAAGAAACCTTATATTATTATTATTTTTTTTGCGAATGGAAAACCTTTATAAGCAGACAACCGCTCTAATAAAAAAAAAAAAAATACATAGTAAAATTGTTGGTCTACAATTAGAGTAGATGCACATAAAGGTTAATAAAAATGCCTTGAACTTATATTTTTCTGTTATAACTATTTTAACTTTGGTTCAGTCACATAAATTGTGATAGACAAATGACTTAAAGTTTTGCTTTGAACCATAAAGTGGTTCCTTTCCTCTAGGACTAAATTAACAAATATAGCAAAGCTAAATTTATCAAATAAAGTACCGTGATTTCACAGCACACATTTTTTTTTAATACTTTTCAATGACTTTTTTTGTGATTTATGATCAGATAAGACAAAAAAAACTGTAGTATCACAATCAAGTTAAACTGTGCTACATCCGTAAATGCTGAACTTAAACAGAATAAAGGCTCAAACAACACTGATATTTTCTTTTCAAACTTTGGCCTTGATTACAATCCTCATCAAATCAAGATGCAACCCTTGGTCCCTTATCAAAGTGCAGTGCTTCCTCTAGGAACCAAAGCAAAGGGATATATTTGATATATATTTGATGTCTTCAAAAATAATAGTACATGATAATTCTACTGACTAGTGTAGCAAAAATATATATGAACTAAACATAGATTACCAGAAAATCTAATGTAAATCATACCACAAAACACAAAAACGATTCCTTTAAATAGTGATAAGGGAATCGCCGGTCTCCACAGGATGCAAGACCCCCGGACGAGAAGATCATATTTATATGTGTTTATAATTTCTGGATGACACAAACAAGAAGATGGCGCCTGGCTGCTTGTCAATCTAGCTGACTCTCGTGAAACTACGCTAGCTAGTAGGCTTATGTTTAGATAAGATAAGATACTCGCGTGTAACACTTGCTTCGTTGATTCTATGAACTCATCAAAAACCACTTGAAATGAATGTTAACCAATCATATTCCTTGGTGGTTACACCCTGTTGCAAAGGGTTTAAATAAAGGAGGTTCAGCCCCTCCATTCTTTGGGAGTTTCTGCTGAGTTCAACACCTGTGTGGGCTCTGTCTTTCCCCCGTCGCGACGCCATTCACCTACAACACGTGGCCTGATCCCCTGTCTGGCGGACCACCTGTCTCAGTCTGCCATAACAAGCTTGGTGGAGAACGCGGGCACCACAACAGCACCCCCAGCCGTGGACATCGATACGGAGACCAGGACCCAGGAAGACCGCGGTAAGTAACCCATTGTGTTACTGCCTGTCTCCTGAGCTCTGATCGCTGTTCTTTGGTGGGGAAAGGACGTGGTGCTTGCATCGTGTTCTAGGTGAATGTCTCTCTCTCTCTCTTCCCTGCTTTATACGTGCTTACATTGTCTTTAGGCGTATGAGTGCACGAGTGTGAGAGTGGCTGAGATAAGCTGAGTCCAGGGAAAAGGTCTGTCCCCCTTCTCTCCCGAGTCACGCATAAAGTCTAAGACAGCAGCCTGGCCTGTCCGGGGGCTGGCCTTAGAGGCCTAGGACTCTGGTGCGAACGGGTTCTGTCTCTCTATCCCTCCCGAGTCATGCATAAAGTCTGAGACAGCAGCCTGGCCTGCCCGGGGGCTTGTCTTAGAGGCCTAGGACTCTAGAGGGACAGGTTGACGGACCTATCTCGGAGGAGGCTGTAAGAAGTGGCAGTGTATAAAGCTGTCCAGAAAGATTGGATAGGGGCCCTGCAGTTCCTTGTTGGTACCTGAAAAGGCGCCAGAGGTCAGGGATTGTTACCTGTTGTCCCGTGAGTCTGCGTGACTTTGCATGAGTTGAGTGTCTACAAATACTGTACGAGGAATAGCTGCTGTACATCTGCCAACTCCTATATTGCATAGTGTATACATGCATGAAAATTTTGACACCGGTCTAGACTGGTTAATTGTAGTATCAGTATTTTGTGCTGCACTATTTGCATGCTTCCTCTGCCATAGAGAGAACGTAGAAGGGTTCAAGGGGTTCCCGGCGAGGAGCCCCAGTGGGGACGTGTAATTTGCTCTGTGAATAGGCAAGGCTATACTGTAGCATTGCCTCCAGTGGATTGTGCTGTCCTGGGACTTTGTCCACAGCACCACTGGTAATTGGGACTAAAAATCAGTGCTGCTTCGGAAGTGTGGCCACAGCACTGTGGTAATCCACCAGGCTTGCCGGCGCTTGGGTGGTGAATTACCAGGAGCCGCCCACAAAAATGGGGGTTACACAGAGTAAACGAAGTCTTCCTAACAAAGAAACAGAGAAATGGGTCTCTGCGATAGACATTGTGCAATGCGCAAAGGGCACGGAAGCAGTCAAGGATTGCAGGCAAATGTTAAAGAAATTGGGTGCTGGAGCAAATGGGACATTAGATGAACATGCATGGCAAAAGTTCCTCACTAACTATAAGGGTTGGCTAGAAGACAATGACAAAACTGACCAAGCCACAATGTGGCATGACGTAGCCCGGGCAATGACAATGACTGAACACAAGTCCAAAGACACTAATAAAGGGACTGTGTATGAAATATGGGACGAAATTAAAATGCCAACAAATGATGTGGCAAACCTTCCTGATGCCAAGCCTGTAAACCCCCATAACCCACGTACCCCCACTGCACCACCTGCATATAATGGCCCAGAGGGGTGGACATGCCCTAGATGTGGGCAGCAAAATCCAGATTGGAGAGATAGATGCTCAGCCTGTGGGGGTCCTAAACCTCCCCCACAGGCTGTGGGATTATATCCGTTGATCAACAAGTCCCATGCCACAGTTAGAGGAGGACAGGTAGAGACACATGACTTCAGCATATACCGTCCATGGAGCCCCGCTGAGCTCCTGTCAATGTGCAATACCCTGCCAGACCCACGTACTGTACCTAGCACTTTCCTCCGTAAGCTGGAAGGCATCCAGAAGGCGTACCATGCCACCTGGGGAGACCTAGAGAGCCTCCTAGAGACCAAGGGGGGAGAGGTACTCAAAAATCAAATAATGGCAAAGGCATCAGGCACAGTCCCTGTAGACAAAACCACAGATCAGTCTGGCACAGAATTTATAGATGCCATTAAACCTTGGGTACAAGAACAGCAGGAAAACCAGACTGACAATTTCATGACACAGGCCCAAGACTCCAAACAGACAGTAGTCGACTATGCCACAGCTTTAGAACAGCTCTGGCTTGATTATGGGTATGAGGCAGCTGACAATAAGGACATGAGACTTTTGAAACACACATTCATGTCCGGACTAAAGGCACCCATACAAGACGCTGTCAAGAAGGCCCGCCCAGACTGGCGGACCTGCCAGTTCCCTGATCTAGTGGCCATAGCTAAGGGAGCTGAGCTTGAATTACAAACTAAGAAAAAGCCTGTAATGATCCATCAACCCTGCAGGCCAAGGGGCAGATTCCAGCGATATAAAAAGGCAAAGGCCCCACATGCACAGGCCCCACCAGACAAGAGCAATGTGGAATGCTGGAATTGTGGAGAAAAGGGACATTATTCAGCCAGATGTCCCAAGAGAGGCCAGGCTACTGCCCAGACCTCTCAATGAAGTGTAGGCAATCCTGTGAGTTCCCTCAATGTTCACCAGCCCTTTGACACACCCCCCGGCCCACAATTAATCATCACATCTACATGTGAGGACACGGGGAATTCAATCGATTTTCTAGTGGACACAGGAGCAGCCCATACTCTTATACAAGAGAAATTCATACCTGAAGAGCTTATCTCTTCAGATTACATTTTTTGTCAAGGGGTTGAGGGAACGTCTGTTAAACTTCCACTAACAAAACCTGTCAAATTGAATATCCATGATGCTTTGTCTATCGTTACACGTGTGTTGGTGAGCCCAGATAGTCCATACAATTTACTTGGGACTGATATTTTGAGCGCAATGAGGGCATCTGTAGATTTCTCCTCAGGAAGACCCCAAATTGTAGCACCTATGCCTGAGGAGACCTTGTGTGCCCTCATGTCTCTGACAGCACTACCTGCCACCCCTCCATCCAAATCTGAGCACCCAGATTGGTTATCTGAGGTTCCATCACATTTGTGGGCAACCTCCAAAACAGATGTTGGCAGGCTACCAGTAACTCCGGTAGTAGTGCAGTTAAAACCTGGCACCAACCCACCGTGTGTACGACAGTACCCATTGAACACTTCACAGGAAGAGGCAATAGCAAAGGATTTGAAAGACCTGTTGGAGAAGGGGCTGGTAGTTCCCATCAAAAGCCCTTTTAACACACCTCTATTCCCAGTGAAAAAGAAACAGACTGTGAAGGGTCAGCCCCCAGCCTACCGAATGGTACATGATTTAAGGGCAGTAAATGCTGTAACTATCATCAACACTCCACAGGTCCCCAACCCACACACCTTGTTAAATCAGGTGCCAGTGGATGCCACATGCTTCACAGTGATAGATCTTGCTAATGCATTCTTCTCCATCCCATTGGATAAAGAGTGTTGGCACTACTTTGCCTTTACCTTCAGAAATAGGCAGTATGCCTGGGTGGTCCTACCTCAAGGGGCTGCCAATTCCCCAGACATTTTCTCTACTGCTTTACACTCTGTTTTACAATCTTGGCAGCCGGCCTACCCAGACACTGTCCTTCTACAATACATTGATGATCTCCTGTTGTGTTGTAGCAGCCCTGAACTGTGTAAAGATGAATCTCTATCTTTGCTTATTTTCCTTGCTAAAAATGGCTGTAAGGCCTCCAGGGATAAGCTCCAGATTTGTGAACCTACCGTGACTTTCCTGG
Source organism: Phyllomedusa bahiana (assembly GCA_025379985.1). Classification (NCBI taxonomy): domain Eukaryota; kingdom Metazoa; phylum Chordata; class Amphibia; order Anura; family Hylidae; genus Phyllomedusa; species Phyllomedusa bahiana. Next base: position 60,735 of record JAODAL010010286.1, read on the forward strand.
GTCACTGTATCTCTCCGGGCATAAAACATCTCACCCCAGAGAGAATAACTGCTATACAGAACCACCCCATGCCAAAGACCCCAAGGGCTTTACGAGCATTCATTGGACTTGTCAGTTATTGCCGTCCTTGGATTAAAGATTGCTCTCAAACAATCCAACCGTTATATGCATGTCTAAAAACAGAGACCTTTGAGCTGACACCAGAAGCTGTAAGCGCATTCCATTCACTTAAGCTAACCCTCACCACAGCACCAGCATTGGGCATCCCCACATATAAACAACCTTTCACATTATTCTGCCATGAGCGGGAGGGGTTTGCCTCGGGTGTATTGACACAAAAACATGGGGATCGTATGCGCCCCATAGCATACTATTCCACCAGTTTGGACAGCATTGCTAGAGCATTGCCTGCTTGCTTCAGGGCAGTAGCGGCCGCCTCAGAACTGGTACTCAAATCAGAGGACCTGGTACTACAACACCCACTTACACTTCAGGTACCACATTCTGTTGCTGAACTGCTGCACACCACCAAACTGAAGCACTTGTCACAAGCCAGAATCACAAAATACGAATTGACACTACTCAGCCCCCACATCACCCTGAAACGCTGCACCATTCTAAATCCAGCCACCCTACTGCCAGTGGATTTAGAAGAGGAGGGGGAATCAGATGAAGTGGGCAACACTGAGCAAAGTGTAGACCATGACTGCTGTGAGCTGATGATGGCAGAAACAAGAGGGTTATCAAATGTCTTTGAAACACCGCTAACTAACCCTGATGCTGAGTATTTTGTAGATGGCTCCAGATGGTGGAACGAGGACCAAGGACACTTTGTCACCGGGTATGCAGTAATCCAGGATGGCAAGGTAGTTGTACAAAAGCCACTCACATCCTGCGCATCAGCCCAGGAAGCCGAGTTGCATGCACTCACTGACGCATGTACTTTGGGTAAAGGATTGAGAATTAATTGTTACACAGATTCCAGGTACGCCTTCGGGGTAGCACATGATTTTGGTGTTATCTGGAAAGCGAGGGGGTATTTGACTTCATCGGGCAAACCAATTAAGAATTCTGAATTAGTGAAGAGCCTCCTAAAGGCTCTTGAGCTGCCCAAGGAGGTAGCCATAGTTAAAGTACCTGCCCATGAGAAGAAAGATAGCCCACAGGCCAAGGGGAACGCCCAGGCAGACCAGGCCGCTAAGCAAGCAGCGAACCTGCCACTCATGGCATTAGCCTTGCCTACTACACCAGATCTGTCTCTTTTGCAGGAACTGCAGGCTCAGATAATGCCTCAAGACAAAAAGGTATGGATGGAGGCAGGGGCCGCAGAAGCAGGAGGACTCTGGCAGGTAAATGGCAGAACCTGTTTGCCTCGGAGCTTGTACCCTATGATGGCTAATCTCGCACATGGCCCGACCCACCTGTCAAAGGGGGCTATGAGTGCACTAGTGCTGAAACATTGGTATGTTCAGGGTTGTCTGACATGTGCCAGACATAACCCTGGGAGGGTTGTAAAGACCCCTAGAAAACACACTCCTAAATCCTTGTATCCATTCCAAAGAGTGCAGCTGGATTACATACAGCTACCCAAGGTGGGCACATATGAGTATGTTCTTGTAGCCATCGATCTGTTCTCTGGGTGGCCAGAGGCTTGGCCAGTAACTACGGCCACAGCCAAAAACACAGCAAAGAAAATCCTATCAGAAATAGTCTGCAGGTACGGAGTCCCAGAGGTAATAGAATCAGACAGAGGTACCCATTTCACAGGAGAAATAATGGGACACATACTAAAGACCCTGGGAATTACACAAGCCCTACACACCCCGTACCACCCGCAAAGTAGCGGCAAGATAGAAAGGCTTAATGGGACCATTAAGTTAAAATTGCAGAAGTATTTGGACTCACACGGAACCATGAACTGGGTAGAAGCTTTACCAGTGGTACTGTATGCCATCCGCACCACCCCCACGGGGCGGGAAAAACTTAGTCCGTTTGAGATTTTATTTGGCTCTGCGCCAAAGACAGGATTGTATTTTCCCCAACAACTACAGGCAGATTACTCTACCCTAACTTCGTACCTGGTAGATTTACATGAACACCTGTCCAAGGTGCATTCACGTGTTTTCTCTTCTATACCAGATCCAAATTCTCTTGAAGGTACACACCCTTTGGTTCCAGGAGATTGGGTGGTTCTGAAGAGGCACGCAAGGAAAGGGACCTTTGAGCCAAGGTTTGACGGCCCATACCAGGTACAATTGGTCACACCCACAGCCGTAAAGTTGGATGGGAGGCCAGTCTGGGTCCATGCCAGTCACTGCAAAAAGGTGCTAAGGACAAACAGCCCGAATCAGGGAGATAGCCCTACAGACACTGATTTACCTGGTGAAGACAGTAACCGGGACGAAGCTTAATACTAAAATGCATGTACTGGTTTGCCTGTTCTTTTGTGTTTTATGCTTCCAAGCACAGGTGGAAGGAGAAAAGCGGACCAATTCCATTTGGCTCCTGCACCAGCAAACTGCCAAACAGCTGAATGCCACTGACTGCTGGATATGCTCCCACATCCCGGCCAACCACAAAGGAATCCCCCTGATTGGCGTCCCAATATCGATGAATGACCTGAACCTCACAGACTACAGCTATGATGTCCGAATAGATGTGGACCACACTGCTCACAACGCCCTCTCGGACCAGGGAATATACTTAGAGATTGCCGGTTTAGCTTACCCACCAACTATGTGTTTAGGGCCCATGTATGTGAATCACATAGCTAACATTAAAGGTCGCCTGGTCAGTTTGCCACAGGTACACGTGGGGGAGACAGACTGTAGAAATGCAACTCTAGCATTTAACATGGAATTTAGAGGTGCCCCCTGTGACATAACAGATGGCGGTTGTAACAGCTTGTGTTTTTGTCCAGTTATGAAAACCACCTGTGCCCCCGAGTGTGCCTGTCCGGGACTGACAGAGGACGACCAATGGAGCTGCGTAACCCGGTTGTATGATAACATGATATGGTTCCAGCAGTGGGTAGGACGCCACGGTAGAATGATTCCAAAGGTTTTAAAGCAGGGACTTTATTACATTTGTGGTAACAGGGCTTATTCATGGCTCCCCATGGGAGCATGGGGAAATTGCACCATAGGAAGAGTTGTACCTGCTATCAGAACACGCACAAACATCTTATTCACTCACACTGAGATAATTAGGATGAAGCGGGAGCTATTCACAACAGCAGATAAAGCTTGGATGTGGTTCCCAGCCTGGACAGTTGGGAATAGAATTAGCAAACAAGTTAAATAAGTATGCCAGCATCATGGATGGAATTATTAATGAGACTACAAGTTCCATCCATGCCCTTAATGAAGAATTAGCTCAGGTTAGGAAAGTGGCCCTCCAGAATAGAATGGCCTTGGATTATCTCCTAGCAATAGAAGGCGGGACTTGTGCGGTCATAGGTGAGGAGTGCTGTACATGGGTTGAGGACTCACATGACCCAATAGAGGCACACATGAACAAAGTAAGGGAGTTGCAGCAAAAAGCAAGGGATATATCTAAGGAGGGATGGAATCCTTTCTCTTGGATGGGTTCAATAGGGACCTGGCTTAACAATATGCTTTCTAGCCTGCTTAAACCTATAGTAGTTGTGATAGGCTTGATCTTGTTGCTCCTAATTGGTTGGAAGTTATTAATGTTTTGTATCTCTCGTTTTAGCCAATGAGTGGGTGCCTCCCCACTTCCATGAAAGATGATTCTACAGCCTCAGAGATGACCGTCTGGTGACCACTCTCAACTACTCGCCTCTCCTGATGGTGCATCTCTGGACGTTTTTATCATCTAGATAGATATAGTTTGTGTGTGCTTGCAATGTATTCTATGTAATAAAAAATGTGTGAATGCTTGGGATGACCACTGAGCAGACAGTCAGTAATGGATACAGTAACAGACACTTATCCCACAGTTTGTGCAGCTTGTCTGCATACTCTGGTGGAGACACCCTTTTGGACCCCCGCCACAGCATGAGCCTACCTAGGAGAACAGACATCTCACTCATCAAACCAAATAGGGATATCTTTGCCCCCGGTTGGTGCCTAGCACTGGCACTTCTGGCCTGTTTGGTCAGCTGCCAGTGCCAGGGACTGCTCTGAGGTAGCACCTGGCGGTCGCTAGTCAACAATCATCCTCACCATCAGAGGCAATGTGGAAGAGGCTGGTGGCCGCTTAGTTACGCCCCCTTGGAGTAAGCCTGGCAGTGGTCCAGTGGGTTAATTACCCGCTCAACCTGCTCACCCATTACACTGGGTACACAGCTTTGCCCGGTGGTGTCAGGGCCCTTAGGGAGAGATTAAAGTGAGACCAAAGTCTCGAGGGGGGACTGCTGTGGTTGGGAACCAAAGGATTATATATGCTGTCTAAGGGGTCATTTCCACTTGCTCAAGCAAACAGCTAGATAGATGAAACACACAAAGCAGCTTACAATGGAACCGCGCAAAGACTCCTGAATCCTCGGTGTGCCTCCAGAAATTGAAACAAGAGGAGGGAAATGATAAGGGAATCGCCGGTCTCCACAGGATGCCATTGCAAGACCCCCGGACGAGAAGATCATATTTATATGTGTTTATAATTTCTGGATGACACAAACAAGAAGATGGCGCCTGGCTGCTTGTCAATCTAGCTGACTCTCGTGAAACTACGCTAGCTAGTAGGCTTATGTTTAGATAAGATAAGATACTCGCGTGTAACACTTGCTTCGTTGATTCTATGAACTCATCAAAAACCACTTGAAATGAATGTTAACCAATCATATTCCTTGGTGGTTACACCCTGTTGCAAAGGGTTTAAATAAAGGAGGTTCAGCCCCTCCATTCTTTGGGAGTTTCTGCTGAGTTCAACACCTGTGTGGGCTCTGTCTTTCCCCCGTCGCGACGCCATTCACCTACAACACGTGGCCTGATCCCCTGTCTGGCGGACCACCTGTCTCAGTCTGCCATAATAATAGTAAGAAACAGATCTGCACGACCCACTCTCAAATAATAGTAAGCTTTTAATTTATCTAAAAATAACATAAATCTCAAGTGAGAAAATGAAGTAAACATGTTTCGATACAATGACATATGCAATAAGAGAATGCTTTAACTGTGATTGAGTAAAAGAACAAAGGAGAATAATGACAAGTAAACATGCATACAGCATATTTTATTGCTCTGATTGTTGTGTCTTGTCAGCTTAAATCCCCATTCATACAGCATTTTTGTTACAGCATCCTCGAAAGGCTTAGTATCAGTAGATATGAATATGAAAAAATAGACTTGTTTGCAATCTACTCAGGGCTTTGCATGTGAATTTAAAGTCTGGTTCGTTTCATCCTTGGGGCCTAGTTTAACAAAAATATTTTTTATTCATTTGAATACGCCCTTTATTAATGTCTAGAAGGAGCAATATTCCATACACAGTTCTTTACCCACTGTGGCTTGCATGGTAGGATGCAGTAACTAGAAAGGTAAAATCACACATATTGTTTATACTGTTTATGTTGTTGAACTATATGTCTGCAATGGGTTAGATATACAAAAAGCATAAAAATACAGTTCTGCCATTTGTCCAAGTAATAAAGAATTTATAAAAAAAAATTGATGGTTATAATGTTCTGTTTATTTATCTATATGATATTATATTATGTTTCTCTATGCAAATTTATATGACTAATTATTTATGTAATTTAAACCCTCAAGGTGTATCCACACAATGGATTTTAACATGGAATTTGATGTAGATTCTGCATTGAATTCCACATTCAAATCTTTGAACAAACTGACTCCCATTCAATTGAATGGGCAGTCCGCACTGTAGCTCACACTGAACCATGTCGTGAATTTTCCACAACCGTGATTTCAAATCCGTGGTGTGGAAGCAAAAATGCATGAGTCCATTCCTAAATGCAGATCCTTCTCAAATTCCACTTCTGCAGGCGTGATGCTGGTTAGCACCATTAACATGGGGCTTACCTGTGTCCAAATCTTAGAAGAAAAGCGCTTCTACAAAGATAAAATCTGAGTTTTTAGAGCATCATTTAGGATTACACAACAGATTTTCTGATAAGAAAAACCCAACATGTAAACATATCAACCTTTTTGATCATGCGTTATAACCCTGATCTGCATTTGCTATCCTGTAAGGTGTCAGATAGGCAAAACAGCTTGTTGACAGACACATCCCTAACAGTTTAGCTAAATGGCTATTTTGCAATGTTCTCTACAGAACTGAAATAATAGAGTTTATGTTTATTATTTACTTATTTACACGAGGTACTGAGATAAATAAGATTACTACACCAAGTGTTGAGACTACACTTACCAGAATTATACTTCCCAGAGCAAGCTCTATACAGATTCTGTATAGGCGAGGGATGCTGGAAGACTTGAGCTCAGATGCCACAGAGCTGGATTATTATAAAATTCACAAGTGAAGCATTTGCAAAGTGAACAGGCTTAGACTGGCCCACAGGGGAATAGGGGAAACCCACAGTGGGCCCCTGAGCATGGTAGACCTGGAGTTGTATTTTTAACTCCATATACATCCTCAGAAAAGGCAAAAAAGCATAGAACGAGAGGCAAAGAGCAAGAAGCAGAGTATAGGAGACATGTGGAGTCATTTACAGTAGCTGTAGGGTGGGTCCCTAAAATAAACTCCTTCGGTAGGCCCAGAAACAGCTCAACTGGTGGACCCTTATGCCTCGTTCACACGGCTTATTTGGGCGCTGATTGGAGCCGTACTGCGCGCCGTATTTGCGCTGCAGGACGGCTCCTATCCGTCCCAGTAACTACGGTAATCCACAGTTCTCATAGAGAACTGTGGATTCCGTCTCTCCTCCCCGCTCGGCGAATCCGCCGTGGGGGGAAAAAGTGACATGTGAATTATTTACGGCGCGGACGCACCGTAGTTAATGACAGTCTATGGGGCCGGGGCGGTGACGGCCCCCCGCCCCGCACCCCCCCCCCCCTACCTCGCTGCACGACTGCCAGTGTAATTGCAGGGCGAAATCCGTCCCCTGAAAATTACGTGGGAAAATAAGCCGTTTGAACGGGGCCCCTTAAGCCTCTTTCACCCCGGCTTATTCGGGGACTAAATAAGCCCCTACTGGGGCGCCGATTTGCGCTGCAGTAGGGCCCTGGTTTTCTTCCCATTTCATTAAAAAAATTCACAGTTCTCATAGGGGAACTATGGTTTTCCCGTCTTTCCCTTCGCTGGGGAAATTTAATGAGTGTCTAGGGGGCCCGGGCCCAAGCGGGGCCGGCCCCCCAACCCGCCCCCGCTAAAACGGCAGCCGGGTAATTGTGGGGGGGAAATTCCGCCCCCTTCAATTACTGGGCAATAAGCCGTAAAAAACAATTGCCTTAGAATCAACTCCACCTGTGGGCCATAAGCACCTCAGTCCGATACTGAAAGTGAATATACACTTTCATAAAAATTTGTTTAGGGGGGAAAGGTGCTTAAACTCGTGAGCTACTCTACAAATGCTGACTGCCGGGTTCCCCTTTTAAAGGTTTTACCTTATTTAAAGAAAAAGGGGGACAGTAACTAGAAATAACAACTACTGGTAATATTATTTATGATGTATGCTTTGGGAAGCTTTCACTAGGTAAACAGTCAAGAAAGCAATGAATTTTTTTTTTTCTTTGGGAAATTTTTTTTTTGCAAACCCGTGTTGATGCCTATTTTAAATAAAATGCCTTGGGAAAAAGGGGCCCCCAAAGCAAAGAACACGTCTAGGTCTTTAAATTTCTTTTTTGCCAAAAAAGAGTTCCTCTTTTTAAATTTTTTTTAGCAATGCACAAATTTTAAAATAAGCTCTGATTTCACTGGGATAAAAAAAAAGTCCTACAGCTAGACAGTTTTCATCTTCCCTATAATATTTTTTTGTTTTTTTATAAAATATCACAATATTTTTACATTTTGATAACAAATTTCTGGAACAGTGCAAAAGAACTTTACCACCATTTATTATTCCAACTCTGAGAATGAAGGGACCAAAAAACCCCAAAAAAAAATTGGGTTAAACACCACAGCCCCCAAAAATTTTTTTAGATGCCATTTTGGTTTTTTGCAGGAAAATCACGGGGGAAACTATACTTGAATAGAGGCCCCCGCTAGCAGGTAAAAGGGTTTCTGCGTGCCCGGGAAAAAAAAGTGAGGGGATTTTTACTGTAAATCGAAAATACCAACCCCCTTGATTCTCCCAAAATTTTAGTGGGGGATTTTCAGAGGGTTTTTAACCCCAATGATTGCAAATTTATGGCATATCCTTTCGTTTTTATTAATTTACTTTATAGGAGGGGATAAAACCTTTTTTAAAGGTTGGGGGGGGGGAAGGGTTCCCAGTTTTGGAGAAAAAACTGTTATTTTAAAGGGAAGGGAAATGGGCTTATCCCTGACCTAAACAGGGGCTACTTACAGGGAAATTTTGAAATCTCCCTGTTTTGACATTTTTAAATTTTACGATTCATGCCCCCCCCCCTTTAGGTTTTTGTTGTTTAAATCATACACTGCACTAAAAAGAAATCTTCAGTTTGTTGTGGTTTTAGCCCTCATTTTTATTTCTAAAAAAGCTATAAAATTTTTAGCATTTAAAAAAAAAGTCTACCCAAAAACCGCCCCAAATTTACATCACTCTAGTTTTGAGCCTGACCATTTATTAGATTTGTATTGTATATAAACCACGTATAGTATACTTTGAAGACCTTTTGCTTCAGAATTAAAAGAATCAATACAGCTTTGTATTGAAATGCTAAATTATGTTAGGGTAGGGCCACATTAGTATTTTTTAACCCCTTAAGGACCCGGCTTTTTATTTGTTGACACGTTTTTTTTTCCCCCTCGCCTTCCCAGAGCCAAAAATTTTTTTTATGTTTCCCCTACATAGACTATGCTTTTTTTTGCGGGCAAAAATTTTTTTAAACTTTTTCAAAAATTTTGGGGAAAAAAAAAAATTGGGGGGAAAAAAAAATGTTTTTTTCGAGGGGTTTTGCTTTTACGGCGTTAAATTTTGTTCAATACAATATGTTTCGTATTCTCAGGTTGATACGCACCCACCAATACCAAAATGTGGGGTTTTTCCTTTTATTTTTTGGTACCGTAAAAAAATTCCCCAAATTTTTTCTATTTTTTAAAATTTGCACTGCGGCGCATTTTGTGCCCCAAAACTTTTTGTCATGAGGGGCTTTTTTGGGGCGAAGTGTACTTTTTTTGCTACAGTTTGAATGCTGTGACTTTTTTGATCATTTTTTTTCCTTTTTTTAGTGCGAAAAAATGACCTAAAAACGAAAATTTTTGCGTTTGGGGGAATTTTTTTCTTCTACTTTTTTTGCGTACGGGATAAATGATGTTATATTTTTATAGTCGGACTTTTTGGGGAAAGGGGGCGTCCCAAATATGTGTAATTTTTTTTTATTATTTTATTGTTTTTATTTGTAAAAGGGGGAAAGGGGGGTGATTTGAATTTTTAAAACTTTTTTTTTTGTATATAAAACTTTAATTTTTTTTTTCTTTAAATTGAGGCCACCCAGTGCTTACCACTAGGTGGCGCGTTGTCAATACAGTCTAATGCATTGCATGCCCAAGCGTGATGACCAAAAATGGGGGTTTTCCCAAATTCTCTCTGCGGACGGGAAATGGGGCAAACCCGAATGGGGGTGACAGGAGCCTTCCCAAGGGTTCCGCTGCCATGTCCAGGGGTCGGACGGTTTTAGCTAGTGCTTTCGACGGGGGCCCATCACCCTCCCAAAATTGGGGCGCGGGTACCGATCGTCCCTTCTTTTAGGGCGCCGGGGGGCCATCTTTTGCCACGGTGTAGCCCGTTCCCCTCTGTAACGGGCCGGGGGGGTTAGGGCGGGTTAGCAAAGCCCCTTTTTGGACCCTGGGGGCGGGACTCATACATTCCGGGGGCCTTTAAGGGGGGTTTTTAAAATATGCCCTTTTTTTAGCCCTTGGGAAATTTTTTTATGTATGTAACCTTTTTATGATAATTTACCTAAAATTTACTAAAATACTTTAAACTTACGCTATCACGAGGGGCCGGTCCGTGCCCTTTGGGAAAGTATTTGAAACCCCTTTAAAATTTTAACCCTTTTTCCCATTTTAGACCCTCAAAATAAAGTATACAATTTTAAATTTTGGGGTGAAGGGGAAACAACAAAAGGGGACACGGTTGTTTTAAGTGGAACAAAAAAATTTTTTGTATTTTTTAAACTGGTTTTTTAAAAAAATCAAAACTGAAAAAAATGGGGGGGGTGCAAAATTTTTCGGCCCCTTAAGTTTAATTGGTTTGTTTGCGCCCCCCCATTTTCGCGATTTTCAAATTTCAAGTCGCTTGAGGGGGTCCTATAGTTTTGCCATTTGAGGAGACTGAAAATTTTTGCCCTTTTTTTTTCTTCCCAAAACAGGGTGGGGTCAGTGAGGTGGGGTGGAGAGCGTTTTGGGAACAGCAGTTTCCAAGGGTCTTTCAAAGGGTATCGATTGGATTCAGGTCTGGTCTTTGATTTTTTTTTCCCCTTTAACACCCGGGGGTAAGTTTAGTTTTGAAACCCTTTCCCTTGTATATTATGTTTATGTTTGGGATCAATGTCTTGTTGGTGTCCGGACGCCCCTGCGACCTGTCCCCGGGCCCCAGGCGGGGCCCTGCTCCCGCACCGAGCGGGGCCCCCTCCCCCAGGGCGGGTTTTGGGGTTCCCCTCGCTCCCCCTCCTCGCCGGCATGCACTTACCCCGCCACGCTCCTGCTCCGGCTGCTTCCGGGGGTCCCGGGGGCGAAGCTCCGGGCCCTTTGGGGGGCGGGGGGGCACGCTGGCAATTTGAATTTAAAAGGGGGGGTTTCGCCGGGGAATTGGGTTTATTGCCGGGCACTGGGTCCTATTTAGTCCGGTCCCCTTCCTGGGCCCTCCCCGGGTCCCTTGGTGTTCTTACCCATTTTGGGGAAAGTGTTTTCCCGGGGCATTTCCGTATTTGGGCCCTTTCCTTTTGTACCGACCCTTTTGCTACGTCTACGTTCTAGAACCTTGCCGCCGTGCCCCGACCACCTGTTGTCTTTCCGGGCCCGAACCGAGGCCCCCTTTTCCTGGGCCCCCCTTTCTGTCCTGACTTGAGCCCCGCCCGGCCCTTCCCCGGGGCCCCGCACCCCTTGGCCGGGCCCCCGCAGGCCAAACCCCCCCCCGGGGGGTAGTGACCTGGGGGGGACCCCCCCCGCAGCAAGGGCCATTTCCCGCTTTTGGGCGGGGGGGGCTCTGGTTTTGGGGAAAAAAGGGTCCCCACTTATTCCACCCCCCGGGGAGGGGCTTACCCCCATCGCCTGCGGGGTCCAGTGGATCCCCCCTCCCGGGAAAACGTTACAGAGGATCCCACCATGGATCCCGCCAAGGGGGGGGGGGACCCCCTTTCCCAAATGGTTTCCCCCACCAACGTCGGGGCCAAAAAGCAAATGCAAACAGATTGCGCAGCAAGGCAGCAAACTCGAAACAACTCTCCTCCTTGGTGCAGCGCTCGTCACCGTCCCCGCAGCAGCCACCCCATCTCCAGGGGTTTTCCCCCTCAGCGGGTTTCCCGGGGATCCCCCGGGGGGGCCCCATGCCTTTCGGGTGGGGTTTCCCAACCCCCAAATTTCAAGGGGGTGGGCCCCCCAAAATATTGGGAGGGGGGTTTATCAACCCCGGGGTCTTTTTGACGGGGGAGCTGATTTAGGGGGGGGCCCACCCCGTTTTTCCCGTCCGGAAAAGGTGGGGAAAAAAGGTTTTTTGGTTTCCGGGGGTCAGGGGTCCTTCCGGGGAAAGGGGGTGGCATGGGGCTACCCCCGCTATGGGAAAGGATGATCCCGGGGAAGGCGGATCTAAGTCGTTTCCCCAGTGATTTTCCGGGAACGTCTTTCGAGGGAAACCGACCCCTTTCCCTCCTCCCCGGGGCCCCCGGGTCCTCCTAAAACCCACACCAGGGGGACCGCTGTAGGGAAAACTATGCGGTTTTCAATTCCGTACGTGGCCTTGAACCTGAAGGAAGGGGCCGTCTGGGTGGGTACGTTCAAGGGAAAGGGACTTAAGTCGGGGTTAAAGACGTCTTTGGGGCTAGGGGAAACCCCCCGCCTCCCTTAGCGACTTTTATCCGGTTGGGGGACCTGGCATGGGTTTTACGGGTTCATTGAGCGGGGAGGATGAGCTTTTGCAAGGGCGGGCAGTCAGGGCCCAAAAACCCCGCCCGGGTTTCCCCGGGCCCGGCACTGGTGGGTTTCCCGGGGCCCCGGCGCCCCGCCTTCCAACACCGGAAACCCACCCACCCATGCAAAATTAATCGGGGGTGCCCTCTTGGGGAAGGGAATTTTGGCCCAAACGGGGGACAACTGAAAATTGTGTCTCTACTGTGGCAGCCCGGGGCTTTTTCGGGGGGAATTGTTTCCCAAACGCCCCAAGGCTGGGGGAAAACTCCGCCCTTGGGTTGGGGAGGGGGGGATTTTGGTTTCAAACCTCCTTTTTCCCTGGCCACCCTGTTTGGGGTGGCCCGTGGGAAAAGGGTTTGTGTCAGGGGTCTGGTATCACATTCCAGGTTTTCCCGGGTTTTTGGACCCGGGCTCCCCCGGGAACTTCATCCCCCAGGCCCCTGTGGGCGGTTTTCGGTTTCCCGTGGTACGTCTGGAGAAAAACTTGTTCATTTCACAAGGGAGCGGGGAAAACTGTTAGCGGGGGCCCCCCTCCGTTCATCACCCAAACCCCTGGGCTTTTCCCATGTGGGGGGGACTGAAAAAGGGAAAAGTGGGGCCCTTTTATGTGGGTTTCCTCGCTCCTCGTCGGGCGAGTTTTCTCGGCTCCCCTTGGGTACCCGGGTCCCCTCTCCCATCCCGGATGGTCTTTGGAGAGGGGAATTTCGGGGGGGCCCCAAAATGGGCGGGGGGATTGTTTGGTTTTTTACCCCCCCGGTTTCTTCCTGTCTCATTAAACCCCCCAGGGGCCGTGCCGGGCGCCCCGAATATCTGGGGGATGCCGATGTGTTTCCGAGAGGAAACAAGGAAAAAAGTCTTCCGCCGCATCGTCCCTTTCGGAAATTTCCGGGGGGGGATCCGCTTATTGGCCGGGGGACCAGTCCTCCCCGGGGGTGGAGTTTTCCCTCTGTCTGTTCCTGAGACCCCCAAAAACCTTTTCGGAGTACATCCAGGAGGGAAACTCAAAAGAAGGGGGGGTTTATCCGGGGAAATTTCGCCCGCTGGGCCGGGGTTCTTTTTTGTGAAGAAGAAAAAACGGTTTCCCCTTTCGGCCCTTTCCTTAATACCCGGGGGGTTGGGGAAAAAAGATTTAAATGGGAAAAGAACCGTTTACCCCTTGGGGGTGACCGGAACTTTTTTACGCCTGCTGGCGCCAAAATTTTCTCCAAATTGGAATTTTAGAGGGGCCTACAACCCTTTGGGCCGAACCCCAAGGGGAATGATTGGGGAAAACGGACTTCACACCAGGGATGGGACCCACCATTAACCCGGTGATGCCCTTTGGGGGTCTTTTAATGGCCAGCCGTTTTTTGGAGCTCGTGATTGACCCTTTCAGGGACCTCTCCTTTTTCCCGCGTGGTTTTCTACCTCGTGAAATGGGGGTTCTCCCCCGATCAAGGGGCCCCCCGCCCTGTCCCTTAGTACTAAAAAAGTCTCTGGGAGAACCACCCTGTATGCCAAAGCTAGGGAAGTGGCCTCTTCCCCTCAGAAAAGCTCCCGTTTTCTGGGGGGTTTTCATCTCTGACCCCCGCCCCGGTTTGGGCCCCCGTTAAACTGTCTGCCGGTTTTTTGCAGTGGCCACGCCCGTCGGGCTGCGGGGGGTATCCCGCGAATTCTTGGGCCTTTTTGCAATTTTATCGCCAATTCATCCCCCAATTTCTCTAAGTGGTGGCTCCGGGTGGGCCTCCCAAGAAACCAAAACCAATTTTCCCTGCGTTGGCTGTCGAGGCCGAGGGGCGTTTGTGAAGTCAAATCCGCCTTCGCTACGGCCCTTTTCTTGCACGGGCCAGCCCCGCGAAAACCCTTCATTGGAGGTGGAAAGCTTCGTCTTTTTGGGGCGCCGGGCAGTCCTTAACAAAAGGGGGGCCCACCCGGGAAGACTGTTTCATGCGGGCTTCTTCGGACGTTTTTCTTCAGCGGAGGGAAAATACCACGATTTGGGGACCGGGAGCACTGGCCCTCAAATTGGCCCTGGAGGAGTTTTCCGTTAATCTGTGGAGGGTGCCCGTTTTCCATCGGGGTTTTCTTCGGAAAACCCCAAGAACCCACCCCCAATTTTTCAGGTTGGTCAGGGGACTTAACCCGGGAAAGGGGCCCGGTGGGCGCTCTTCTTTCCCGGGTTTTGGGCTTTCCCGATCCCAAATTTTAGGGCCCCCTCCGGGGAAAAAATGGGGAGAGCTGATGCCCCCTCCCGGGCTTCCGGGCCCTTTGGGGGGGTGAAGGCCATTTTCCCCCAACAAATCATCCCCCCAGAACGGTTCTCATCTCGGCTGCTCCAGTGGACCCCCCGGAAGGTCCCTTTCCTTTGGGAAAGGGAAATTATGTGTGTCCTGCTCTCCGCAGACGGGATCTTTTAAATGGGGACAAAATTTTCATTGGGGCGGGCCCTTTCCCGGGGGCCCCGAAGAAACTTCCACTGAATTATCCCGGGGTTTATTGGTGGCTAGAGCTTTGGGGAAGGATTATCAAGGACTTCGTTGCGTTTTTGGGGCTCCCGTTCCCCGGGAAAAAGACGCCCGTCACAAAACCGGGAGGCCTACCTTTTTGTCACTTCCTGTTCCCCTTTAACCCCTGGACCCAAAAATTTTCGATGGACTTTATAACCCACCTCCCTCCGGGCGTCGGCAAAACCCATTTTCGGGTGATTACTGATCGTTTTCCCCCAAAAAGGCGCACTTCGTCCCGTTGCCAGGGCTGCCATCTGCCTTCCCCGGGTAGCTGAGGTTTTTTCTTCATTTCCCTGTTTTTCCGGCCCCCCATGGACTTTCCCCCAGCAAATTGGGGCCCGGGACCGGGGGAGTTTAATTTGTCTCCCAAATTTTTGGGGAGCTCTGTGCAACCAACTTAAATGAAGCTCACTTCTTTCGGGGGTTCCCTCCACCCGGGCGAAGGCCCGGGGGGAGAGGGTCAACCAAGTCTTGGGTTGCTACCTTCGTCATTTCGGTTTTCGGGGACGCCAAGATGATTGGGCCCAAATTTTCTGCCGTGGGGGGGTTCTCCTTTAAATCCCCCTTTAGTCCCCAGGGGCCGCAGGGGGGGTCCCCCCTTTACATGTGGTTTTGGCTTGCATCCCCGCCCCCCTCTCCCTCTGGCAACCTCTCCCAGGTTCCGGCGGGGATGCACTGGTTTCAAGCCCTGAAAGGCAACCCTTTGGTTTCCCCGACCCCCAGTTTCGGTGGGTCCGCGCGTTTTTGGAGCGCATGAAGTCCCCAAAAGGGGGCAAGGAAGAATCCCCTTTCCCCCGGTGTTCTTTCCCCCCGGTGAAAAAAGGTTTTGGCTTTTATCTAAAATTTTGTCCGCTAAAGAGCCCGTTTCTCACAAAACTTTTGGGGCCCGTTTTTTGGGACCCCCTTTGAGGTCTCAGGCCGCATCAATTTCCGGTAAACATACAACTCCGGTTTCCCCAGGGTGAGAAAACAGAACGCGGTTTTTTATGGTTTCCTTTTTTGATTTAAACCCCTTTGGTTTCCTTTAAACCCATTTTTTCCCCAGAAGGCCCCTCCCTTTCCCCCGTCTTTTGGCTGATGGCCCCCCAATGTCTTCGGGTCAAGGAGATTCTGGGCATGGAAGAATTGGGAGAAAGCGATACCCTTTTTGGTGGAAAAAGGAAAGGGGGTTTGGCCCTGAAAAGAAAGGGCTGGGAGCCGGGAGGGGGAAAAATCCCGAAAGGGCCCAGTTCATCCCGGGGGTTTTTTCCAATCCCGTAAAGGGGGGGGGGCCCCAAGGGGAAGTGGGGTACTGTCACGGACACCCCCCCCCGACCCCTTTGCCAAGGGGGCGCAGGGCGCCCGTTTCCCTTTCCCGAGCGGGGGCCCCGTCCCGCACGTTTGGGTTTTGGGGGTTTTTTTTCTTTGCCTCCCCTTTTCCCCGCCCGGCATGCCCCTTTACCCGGCCAGCTCCCGTCAGGGGCTTCCCTTTTCCCGGGCGCGTAGCTCCGCCCTAGGGGCGCAGCGTGGCCCGGCCCTTTTAAAAATTTTAAAAAGGGGGAGTGCGCCGGTAATTGGGGTTCCCTTGCCGGGGGACTGCTCCTATTTTAGTTTCCCGGGCACCCTTTCCCGCCGACCCTCGCCGGGTTTTGGGGTTCTTAAACCCCTGGTGGAAAAGGTTCCTGAGCGTTCCAGCTTTTTTTCCCTTTTGGGTACCGGCCTCTGCTAAAACCCCACCGTCTACGAAACCCTTTCCCGCCTGCCCCGGGCCCCCTGGTTGTTACCCCTCCCCGAACCCAGAGCCCCCCTTTTCCTGACCTTCTGTCTGTCCTGGGCTAAGAACCCTTTCCTGCCTTTTCCCCCCTTTTAAACCCCTTTACCCTTGGCGCCACCGCAGGCCCAAACCCGCCCGGGGGGGGTAGTGACCTGGTGGCCCCCCGCCGCAAGGACCATCCCCCTTGCGGGGGGCTTGGGGAAAACCCGGGTTTTCACTTAGATTTCCCCTCCCTGGTAAGGGGGGGTTAAAGGCCAAAAGCCTGCGGTTTGGGCCCAGTTGGGGTCACCTCCAGGGAAACGTTACAGTTGGAAAAAATAAAACTTCCCTTCCCCGTTTTGGGTCTTTTGCAAACTCCAACAGGTTT
This sequence comes from Phyllomedusa bahiana, assembly GCA_025379985.1. Classification (NCBI taxonomy): domain Eukaryota; kingdom Metazoa; phylum Chordata; class Amphibia; order Anura; family Hylidae; genus Phyllomedusa; species Phyllomedusa bahiana. The sequence continues at coordinate 77,536 of JAODAL010010286.1, forward strand.
TCAGCCCGAAATGGTCCTGTTTTTTGGCCCCCATTTCCCTTTCCCCTTTAATTTTTTAAAACCCTTTTCCCTGCCCCCGGGGAAAAGGAAAAAACGGCCCCAAAAAATTGGGTGGGTGCCCCCCCCATGTGTGCAGTGGGGTTTTGGGGTGTTCCGGGGGGTTGGGCTTTTTGTTTCTTTTTTTGCCAAAATGTATGTTTTTCAAATTTTGGCCCCCAATTTAAAGTTTCGAATTTTTGGGGTTTTATCCCGAGCAGGGCACCTTTCTTCCCCATGTTTTGATGGGGCCCCCCTGGTGGCTTGTGGGAAAATTTTAAAAAAAAACTTTTTTTTTGATATTTTTTGAGAAATGGCTTTCTTCTTTCCTTCTTAAAATTTTTTTGGGCCGGAAATTTGTGCAGTGTACGATGATTGTTGTCCTTTAGGGGCAGACTTCCCCACCCTCGCTGCGAATTTTCTGCAGTTCATCCAGAGTGATCATGGGAACTTGGGTGTTCTGAATTTAGTTTCTCCTTGTTTTTAGATGAAGGTTTAGAGGGGACGGCCGAGTAATTTTGGGGTTTTTTTTGCAGTGGTTGGGTACAAGTTCCAAATTTTTAAAAATGATCGCCCTTTCACAGTGCTCCTTGGGTTTTTTGTAAAATTTGGATAATCTTTTTGTATACAAATCCCGGGTTTCAACTTTTCCCCCCAAATATTTACGGGAACCCGAATGGGGTGTTCCTTTGGGCTTTTTGATGGGTCTCCCGTGCTTTAAACAGAAACCCCCGAGGGGGTATCCAGAGCAGGTGCATTTTTTTCGGGAAAACTTGATTTTCACTACTGGTGGATTTTTATTTTAAAAAATCATCAGTCATTTAGGACAACATTGGTTCAAAAAAGAAATTTTACTGAGCTTCCCGGGTGAGGGTTTTTGCCCCTTTTAAAAATAAAGGGGCCAAATAACTTTTGCACGCCCCCCTTTTCGTTTTTTTGGGGTTTTTTTTCAAAAGTTTAAAAATATCAATTAAATTTTATTCTATTTCATCACTTGATTTGGAATCTTCACCACAAAAATTAAAATTTTACATCTTTATGTTTGAAGCCTGAACACAAGAAATCCTAGAGGGATTCTAATGTGTGTTAACAGATCAAAATGCCTTTTAAAGAAAAAAAAGTTACAAAAAATGTAGAGAATAGCATATATCATTTGTTTTTATATCGCCAGTACGCTGGCACTGCATGTGAGACCAATAATGTAATGCTGCAGGACTATGAAAACCTTTCTCTGTGCATTTTTGTTGTCTAGATGATAATTATTCTCCAAGGGAAAGCGTCAGGTTTTAATATCTCAAAGGCTTACTAACCCAATTAATGCAGCTCATGCTAAATTATCCAATTAAATGATACTGTGCATGGCATCTATTCTGAAAGACTGCCACATTTATTTACTAAGCGGCTACTGGTCATGATACAAATGAACAAATATGCTACCCATGAATTGCATGGTGCAATATTTGCTCAATATCAGCTTCAGTTATCTTGGAAGCATTGACTGTAATTGTAGTGAGGTGTGCTGACCCTGGAAGGCACAATTGGGCACTATCTGGAGAATCATGCAATGTAATATTAATGCTACAGGCCATTTGAGAAAAATGATATGTCAAAAACAATAAAAAATATGTCAGGAATCAGGATCATAACTATATTTAAAATGACAACCAGTGTTTCCATCATTTCACCTTCCTCATCATAATGTTCTTTTTCACTTAAAGGGATATATTCATATATACATTTTGGAACGTTTATTATATTCTTGATGGACTCAACAAAAAGGTGCTTAATAAACAGCCAGGACATAATATAATGTAATTCACTTTGAGCAAAACTGATATCTTATGGCTCGTACAGGACTTAAGAGAGCACCAAACTAAAAATCCTTGTGTCATAAATTACTCACTTAAACTTTGCACTAGACAACTTTTTAGTGTTTCTTAAAGATGAACTGGGCTCATGTACAAAATGATGGCTACTGAAAGACCCCTCTTGTTTTACATTACAATGAGCGTCATGGAGAGCAAACTCTGTTTCAACTCCAGTAAAGTAAATGTGCACTTTTGTGCAGAAAATTATATTCTAATATTTGATAGAGATACCGATTAGGAAAGCATTGGAGAGCACTAGATATTGACCCTACTGATATAGTACTCTTATGAACATTTTGCTGCTTTGTCCTCTCTTATTGCTATCTGGCCAGTAAAGTCCATGGTTTAACTAAACTGACTTTTTTGCATGTTTCTATTCTCAACTTGCCTCATTTTAGTGGAATACATTCTGCTACTGGAATGAGGGAGAATCATATTAAGACATATAGGACATAGAGTGTCTTGTAACCAATGCTGGTCAGCATAGGTAGGTCCTAGGATCTGCTACAACCTGCAGAATATACTAAAGAGAAACAGCAATAATATAAATACAAAGATTCTACAAATATATTTGATACAAATAAAGTTGCATGTATAAAATCAGTAGAGTTGAGTTACAGTTAAATTATTCCTTGTTTTATTAACTGTCTTAAAGGGGTTTTGCCATGATCTCATTTCATACCTTCTGCCTCCAGCTCTTCAGCATTTTGTGCTCAGAAGGGGGCGTGTGTGATTTGTTTGAATTGAATATCATGTGAACCAGCAGGATGACATCACCATGCCTTTCCTCTCTCTAGTTAAAAAAGGTCTGTTTATGTAAAGAGCTATGGAATTTTTTTTCTCTTTATCAATGCACATACCTCAATGAGGTTTCTTTTTTTTGTATTTATTTGCACTGTTTGACTAATTACTAAGGAGTACAGAGGATTGGAGTAGAATGACAGCACCTGGGGTTTGAACACTCAGTTGCTGCTTGAGAGGAGAGGTGATGTCTGGGCATGTCTGACCAGGACTGAGGAGTTCTCAGCCCTGGTTGTATCCCCTGGAGATGAGCTGTAAACAATGGATCACTAAAGGAGCAGCTAAAATAAAAATGGTCCATAATTTTTAATAATGATGAATGGTGAAAATGTTTATCTAATTTGCAAGCTTCCCACGTCAATTCTACTTCGTGGCAAAACCGCTTTAATAAGTAAAATTTGTTTCTTAAACCTTTCAGATAATGTGCCCATCATTGGCACTGGACTACATGTACATTGTCTAAAGACTTAAATGCTTCTAAAGTTTTAAATAAAGAATTTTTTTTTTAAAAATTTCAATTAAACTCGCCAAAAAAAAAAATCAAGGATGGATTTTACTGGTGAGATATGAGGTTTTTTTGTTTCCAGATAAGCTGAAAGTACTTCCCTGTTTGTAACAAACCCATTGCGAGACAATTTAAAGGGATTGCCCAGCACCTTCTTAACCCCTGCTTTGCTCCGGGTTTGATTTTGAGCAGCACACACTTCATCATGTACTCAGTGGTTATTTGGAAAGAGAGCTATTCCCTAGCAATAAACAGAACAAATAAATGACATTTAATCATAAAAACCGGGTTTAATTGAAGAAAAATGTCCCCCAGTTAAAGTTTTAATATTGTGCAGTGCATTCTGGGCCTCAAGTGCAGCTTTTCTTGTATAAAATGTTACAAAACAACAACCTGCAGATCAAAAACAGAGAGGGATTAGGATATGCCCTAAAATAGGTTCCAGACATGGGCTAAAATGATGACAAATTAACTGTCAAGTGAAAGAAGGGATTTATAAAATTTCTAGTTATAAATAGTGAAAATAGTACAGTTTTGGCTTTCCCTGTACTAACGAATCTTAAACCGAAATGAAAGGGATACGGCCAGTAAATGTACTCGTAGTTAGTGTCAAATTATGAAATTGTAAGAAGAAAAAAGAAAATTACTGTAGAGTTAAAGTACAGATATAGTCAAGCTGTTCACTCAATGCTGTAGATGTTTCAAAACTAGTGCAAAAGAAATCTGGAGTAGTTGTCTATAACAACCAATTAGATTCCATCTTTTTCCAAGAACATTTAAAAAATGACAGCCATGACCTGACTTCACATTTTCTTTGCAACTGTTGCAATATATCTCCCCCAATATCTAGAATATTAAAAAGAATAAAACAAAGCAATACTCTAAAATGCAACAGATCCTAGGAGTATTGCCCATAGGTATGAAAATGTATCCAAAAGTTATAAAAATGGAAGTATGTAAAATAAAGTATTATCAACTGGGAAATCCATTTTGGACTAGACGTTCAGGGGGTTCTCTACTTTGGACAAGTCCCTCTAGTTAAGTGAGCAATTGTAGCATGTACTGATCAGCTGATATTTTGGTGGAAAATTGGCAGTAAGAGTCAATGAATTGCCCGTCAAATGCAGGACAGGAAAAGTGCTCCAGAGCAAGAGGTGCTTTTTGAAACACTTTTTCTCGGGTTAGGAGTGGTTTTTGAGCGAGGATTTCCCTTATTAATTTTGGAACTCCCTATTGTATGTAATGACATTGGTTTATTTAAGCCAGAGAACCCCTTTAAAAACATACACACCCCTCTTTGATAGTTGTAAGGCTGAAAAAAACTACACCCCGGCCCCCTTTTTATTGGTACACCTGCCCCAACTGCTCGTTAACACTTAATTTCTAATCAGCCAATCAATAGCGGCAACTAGGGCTTTGGCATGTGAAGGGTCAAGCTTCCGGGTTTCAAACCGAGATCGTATGGGGAAAGGGAAAGGTGATTTTGAGTCCCTTTAAAAATTTTGGCAGGTTTTTGGTGCCAGAAGGGCTGGTCTGAGTTTTTCAGAAATGCTGATCCGTGGGATTTTAGCACAAACCATCTTTTGGGTTTACAGAGAAATGGTCGAAAAAAGAAAAAAACATCCAGTGAGGGGGCGTCTGTGGGGGGAAATGCCTTGTTGATGCAGAGGTCAAAGGAAAATGGGCGGACTGGTTCGAGCTGAAGAAGGAAACAGTGACTCAAATAGCCAAACCTTAAAACCAAAAGGTGGGCAAAAAAAGCTTTTCCTGAATGCACGTACGGCGAACTTTGAGGGATGGCACAGCGCAGAAGACCACACCGGGTGCCACCCCCTTTCAGTAAGAAAGGAAAACTGAGGCTCCACTTTGCCAAGCTCATCAAATTGGACATTTTAAAAGATTGGAAAAAACTTTCCCTGGTTGTGAGTCTGATTTTGCTGGCTTTCGGATGGTGGGTCAAAAATTTGGGGGTCAACAACATGAAAGGGGATCCATCCTCCCTTGTATCAACGGTTCAGGTGGTGGTGGTGTGTCATGGTGGGGGAAAATATTTTTTGGGCACTCTTTGGGCCCCTTGGTTCCAATTTGGATGTTCAACACCCTTTTGGAATCTAGGGCCCCGGAAGAAATTTAGGGAGTTTGAAGGCAAAAGGGGGGCCAACCCTTACTAGTTGGTTTACTTATAAGTGGGGAAGGGTGTTTTCCATCCAGTTTTTTTCTCTGTCCTAAGTGTTTATCCAGAGGAAGGCAAAAACCCCCTGAGGTAAAGCCAATAGTCCCCCTTTTAGGGAAAAAAAATTCCTTTTCCCACTCCAATTGGCAAAACAGAATAAATCCCTGGATCAACGACCCCTTTTTCCGTATCCCAGTCACAATTTGTTATATTTTTTCGTTTGAAATGATCCGGACCTTTTTGAACTTGTTAGGATCACCCGACAAGTTCTCTGGCAAGGGGTTCTACGTTCCTGCTCTTACAGTAAAGAATTTTTTCTTGTTTTTGTAGAAACTTTCTTTCCTCAAGACATAGAGGAGGCCCCCTTGTTCTTGTACGTCTGGGTATAAATAAATCTTGAGAGGATTCTTTATTGACCTTTAATATATTTAAAAATATTTATTTGTCCCCCCCAAGTGTCTTTTCTCTAAAAAATAAATAACCCCAACCTTTTCTAAACTTTTGGGTATTGCAGTCCCCCAGTCCTTTGTTTATTTTTGTTTCCCGCCTTTGTCCCGTTCAAACTCTACAATGTCTTTCTTGTGCCTTGGTGCCCAAAAAATGTCCACAATATTCCATGGTGGTCTAACCAGTGACTTTGTAAATAAGGAATAATGGTTTTTTATCATGTGTCTTGCCCTTTTTATAACCCTTTTAAACTATTTGCTTGGAGTGTGTGACACTAGCTGCTAAGTTAAGTTTTTTCTGTCCACCCAGGATTCCAAGTCCTTCGTTTTCTTTTACCAGCGTTTTCCCGTTTTAACAAGTAATTTGAAAGATTTTTCCTTCCCATGTGCTTAACCTTATTGTATTTTGTTTAAAACCCCTCTGCCACTTATGTTGATTACTTTAATGAGCTTGGTATAATCTCGCAATCCACGTTTAAGATCATAAATGAATATCAAACCCTATGTTAAAATTTTTTGGCTGGATACTTTTTTGGGCAAAGAGAATCTGTCCCTGTGTCGGTGAAAAAAACCCCGTTCCCGCACTGTTTATATCTTTTCCCCCGCAGCGTATTTTATAAAATTTGTTTTAACTATGCACCCGAGCCAGGCCTGCATCCCTCCACAAATTACGCGCGGCTTGTGGAGCTGCATCTTATTAATATCCCGGATCGGGCATGGTAGATACTGCACTTGTCTCTGTGTCCAGCCGATAACAACTGATTTTATTAAAACTGCTACATGAAAAGACGACATGTATCACTGGAATGGTTCAGGCTGCCCTCAGATAGCATGGTGACAGATTCCCTTTAAATGTCACATAGGTAAAGACTGAAAAGAAAGACAGACATTTATATTAAACTAGTGAAAAGTAAAATTGAACTAGTCTATTGATGTCATGGTAATAACCTGAATTCTCCTGCAACACAGATGCACAGTGACCTTTACTATAAAATGCAATTTGCGCCGAGTGACCTTGTTGCCTATAGTAACCAACAGATGTTTTTGTCATTAATACTTATAGCAAACAATCAGCATTCACCTTTCCTTTTATAGAATGTACTGAAAAAATCCAGAGACAATATAAAAAGGCACTCACTGGTTTGGGCTAGGAGGACTCACATTCTGCTACTAATGAGTGCTGTATGCTGCTAGCTCCAGCATACAATTGCAAAATGAGATTGTTATTTAATGTACGCATTGCACTCTAGATATTGCAAATACTTTTAGAACAATAATTTCAGTTACTGATACAACTGACATTCACTGGTAATTTTTTGTCATTATACACCCGGAACCAAAGGACATTATTGATTCATATTATGAATGATTACCAACACTTCTGTTAAAGGTTTGTCTCACTACAATAATTGCTTTTTATCTTAAAGATCTTGCAAAAACAAGTCACTTTGCAATATGTGTACATTAACAGTGTCCTGCCTATTCAAAGATACCCCTCTTGTATGGACTGCATCAGCTCCTCAGGTCATTACAGCTGCAGACCTGTTTGATATATCCTGATAGGCTGCCAGCACTGGTTGCTATAGCTACAGACCTGGTGTGCTTAACAGCTCATCACTGCAGACCAGTAGAAGCCAATAAAGCCAGTAAACATGCCCCTGAAATCAAAAATGTAGTGAGACAACCCCTTTAGGCATAATCCAGTGAGAATTGACTTTTATATACTTCATCTTCAAATAACTGTTAAATAATCTAAGGAGGAGAAGTGAATTTTGACCCTTGCTTAACCACTTGCTGACTACCCATACACTACAAACATCCGGGTGGTCCATAAACAACTCTGAAAGGACATTGATGAGTGTTCTTAGAGAGTCTGCAGTCACACAGATATTGTATAGCTGAAGAAATGGAAAGCCAGCTGGTAGTGATAACAGGATTTCGGAGACAAGGCGGGGATAGTTTATTAACGCACCTGCCTTCCCAATCGCTGAATACATCACACTCAGTGAGTGCTTGGTATAAAGTTTAGCAGAAAGCCTTCAGACTTCCTGGTTCTGCTTCCAGTGGGCACCCTATTGCCAAAGCTGAGAAAAAGGAGCTGCTGGGTCTTAAAAGGACCCAGATCAGTTCTGCAGGCAGTGCTGGGGGCTGTCTAATGTATCATCCCCAGTTACAGGGGAAAACAGGAATAAATGAAGAAAATATTATGTGTATAACAAAAAATACACAATAAAGTAAAAAAAAAAACACAAAGTAAAATTACAAAAAATAAAAAAAATTACACCCCAATAACCAAGCGTGAAGAAGTGTTTTATCTTTAAAACTTACATATACTCAAAAAATTTCAAGATATGCCTAGTTAGGAACAGGTGTTAATGGCCCAGTCAGGAAGTGGTTAACAAAGTGCAGCATGTATATGTTTTTAAGGGGAGATATATATTTTTGGTGTGTATTACATCTGGATGCTTCCTAGCAATAAAGGAACAGAGTGAAAATAAGAAAGGTTTTTTATGGTTTAATTCCCATATTTGGAAAGAAAATAATACAAACTTACGCTATGCTTGCATTAAAAAAGGGTCTCAATGGGGAAATCCAGTTAAAATCATCTTCCGATATGTCAAAGACACATATGAGAATATTAGCCTGGTGAGGTCTATTATCTGGGACCACCACTGATTTCCAGAATGAAAGGACTCTATAGAGTGAATAAACCCCTATGGCACTGCTGTGAGAGTCTAACACAACATCCAATGCTAAAGCATATTGATTTAATTATCCCTCTGCCTATAACATTGTATGAGATTCCCAAAAGGAGTCTAATCCTCTATAGAACAATTCTTTTGAAAATCAGTGGTTATCTGACATCACAGACTCCATCAATGTCCTCTTATACATTGTAGGCACAATTATTAGGCAAGCTGTATTTTTGAGGATTCATTTTATTATTGAACTACTACAGTGCTGTCGGTTAATCCAAAATGCTAATAAACCTCAAACCTGACTATTCAAGAAAGTTAGTGAGGTTTTGGCTTTCTTGAATACCTATGTGTGCATAATTACTAGGCAAATATAGTTGTGTGCAAAATTACTATGCGACTAAATGAAAACCGAAAATGTTTGCATCTTACTTGTTTATTTTCATCTTTTATGTTCATACGGCTTATTTTGGCGCGAATTTCGCTGCGTACTTTGCCGCGTATTGCATGTTACACGCGGCGAAAAGTGCGCCCCAATTCCGGTAATCCATAGCCCTCACAGAGAGCTATGAGTTCCGCGTCGTCCCCCGCGATTACAATACGATCGTATTGTACGCCGTCAGAGAAAAGTGACATGTCAATTGTTAGCGGCGAATACGCGCCGGTGACAGTGAATGTCTATGGGGCCGGCACCCAGCCGGCCAGCTCGTGCTTTGGATAGACATGCTGATCAGCACGTCACTCCAAAACACCTGCCGTATTGCGGCATGTACCATATGCGCCGCAATACACCGTGTGAACATACCCTTAAAGACAGAGTAATAAACAACTCTAAATTTCAAATAAACATTTCTGACATTTTCCAAAAAAGGCAGTGACCAATCTAGCCAACCTTCCTTTTAGAAACAGTCATAAACCTTTCATCCATGGCGTCTTTCAGTTTCTTAATCTACTGATGATCAACCTTTTGTACAGCAGCATCCACCGACTCTCATACACTGTTCAGAGAGGTTTTTTTCCTTTACCATAAATTTACCATAAATCTCCCATTTAATAAGGTCCCACAAGTTTTCAGTAAGGATAAGGTCAAGAAAGGAAGGGGATCATGTCATTATTTCTTCATCTTTAAGGCCTTTACTGGCTAGCCACTCGAATTTTGATGCATACGATGGAGCATTGTCTTGCAAAAAAATCATAGTTTTCTTGAAATATGCAGACTTTTTCCTGTAACATTGCTAGAAGAAAGTGTCTTCTAAAAACTGGGAGTAGGCTTGGGAGTTACTTTTGAGTCCATCTTCAACCCAAGAAGGTCCAACCATCTTATCTATAATGATACCAGCCCACAGCAGCACCCCACTTTCACTTTGCTGGCATCTGAGTCGAAGTGTGTACCCATTACTGATCCAGCCACGGGCCAATCCATCTGGTCCATCAAGAATCACTCTCATTTCCTCAGTCCATAAAACCTTTAGGGAATCTGTCTACAGATATTTCTTGGCCCACTCTTGACATTTCAGAATTACTTACCTTAGCGTTGTCTCCTTGTACTTCTGGGCACTCCAGGGGGGGTTGCAGGTCTGGAATATGAAAGCACTGGAGGACAGTGGACTCGTGGTCACTACATGCTTAATTTGTCTAAAATCTTTGGCAGTTAATTTGCATCTTTTTTTTAAATTCATTGACTTTTCACAGTAAATTAAATCCCTTTTTTTTGCCTATTTTGCTGCCTTTACATGCTGCCTAATAATTATGCACAACTTGATATAGGGTGTTGATCCCATTACACAAATACACATAACTTGGTATGCCTCAATCCAATAAGCATTCAAGTATATACAGCTTAGATTTGGAAAATCTACATAAAAATTATAATATTTCCTTATAATTGCGTAACACTATGAAATATCAAAAGACCATTTAACCTATAAATTCAGCGTTATTCTATAGACGTGTCAGTACAACATCAAAACCAATTGGTTCATATCTTTATTGTACATCAACAAAATATCTATTTATTTGTCTTTACTATTTCATGCCTAAATTATGTACAAAGAGTTGCTGCAGGGACACCTCTTCGCTTCAAAGGTAACCAATAATGTTCCACAGGTAATATAGATAAGTGGAGCAGCTTTGAGCCCCAGGGTACTGTCCCATCATTATAATTCACAAAAGACCACTCAGGTTAATATAAGTATTTATCACTCATGGAAGCATGTAGCTAAAAACATATTTTATATTATACGCATAATGCTCCAAGATGACAATTTTAAATTGGGTTGCAATACGCGGTATTTCACTTTTATACAGTTTTAACCTCTAGTGATACTGTAGCCCATTTTATATTACTTGCACATGAGGTTAACCACACACGGGTGTGATTCCACCTCAGAATATCACTGTAGTAAAATCCATTTGGTAAATTCTATACAGTGTACAGACACAAATTATCAGTCTTAGTCTTAGACTAAAGGAGCCACATCAACCATACTGGCCCATAGGACAAATAATATTCTAATAATCTGCAGTCGCTTATTCAACACGTTACTGCCCAACATATATTAAAAACCCACCTCTTCTAGAAGCATAAGCATATTAATGTAAATGATAGATCAATAACAACAAATCATATCTCTGCAAAGTATTGCTTGCAGTGTAAAAAAAAGTTGGTATCAACCTTTGCTAATTTGTAACTCATGGTGAAAAAACATGTTTTTAGGGTGAGAAACGGGTTTTTAGGGACAGACGGTGGAGCTGTAACCGGAATTAATATACCATCAAGAGTTAACTTAATAATGAGTACATCTCTTGTTTTATACATTGTGCACACACTGTTAAATTTGTGCATGATGTCAATGCATGGAAAATTAACTTAAAAGCAACAAGGCAAATATACCGTTACATTAAGTTAAGTTATGTAATACTGCTGAAAACGGGTATACATTTCCTGCATTTTTAGAAGCAGGTCTGTATCTAGCTTTAAATCTATAATGCTGGATGTCATTACAGTAGTATACCTCCTCCAACGGCCTCTGTTATACCTTCAAAATCAAGTCCATAAAGATATATATGTGACCCATAACAAACCCAAACAGCTTAAAGGGGTTTTCTCACCATGTACTTTCACAGAATCACAGGCAGCTTTAGGCTATGTTCACACGGTGTATTTGCAGGACGTAATTACGCCCCGCAATTACTCCGTGTGACCGGGGGCGGGGGGGGGGGGGGGGACTGAGCAGGGGGCCGGCAATTCGCCGGCCCATAGACTTGAATTGCTAGCGGCGCGTATTTGCGGCTAGTAATTCACATGTCAATTATTCTCCCGCGCCGGCGGCTTCGCGGGCGGGGAGAGGAGACGTAATCCATAGTCCTCTATGAGAACTGTGGATTACTGTAATGAATGGGCCGTTTTCAGCCCGTAATTTGCGCACTTCGGCGTGTAATTACGGACTGAAATACGGCCCATTTTAAGCCGTGTGAACATGGCCTTAGAGTCACACTGCTTCATTAGGCTGTGGGTGGTTCTGTAGCAATAGTTACCATATTTAACTCCTATATAACTAGCTGAGCCAAAGACATAAGTGCTGAAGATTTAATATGTGTAAGTGATTTGAAAACAATTGCTCATCTGTAAACATCTAATCTTGTTAGAGATAAAGTCTCCTCCTTCTCTGGTTAATCAGAAAGGGAGAGCAAAAAGGTAACCAGAGACACGTGTTTGTACTCAGTGCAGATCTGTCTCTTATCTCCTGACCAGGGCAATATCAGCATAGCAATGCATTTAGAAAATGTCTTCATTTACCATTCCATATATGTTGAAAGCTAATCTTCGTAGTGAGGAAATGCCTTTAAGCTATGTCTGAGAGCATCTCACAACAGTAGACAGGTCTGTAATTACCAACACACTGCCTTTGAACTAAAGTGGTGCCTAATCCACAGGGCTGGCATCAACAATAATTTAAATTGGTCCAAAATAGAGTGGTGGCATAAGTGAGCATTCTCTTTAGTTTAGTAAGTGTGTCTTGTTCAGCAGGACCTCACTTCTAGGGCCACATGTATGAAAACTGTCTAGGTCTAAAATTCACTTTGTTGCCCATAACAACCTATCAGAGCACTGCTCTCATTTTTCCTGAACACTATGTGAAATGAAAGGGGAGCTCTGATTGGTTGCTATGGGCAACAAGGTGAGTTTTAGACCTAGTCGGTTTTCATACATGTGGCTCCTAGTGTTGCACTTTGAATGAAGATTGGTCCAAACCAAACTGTCCCGAATTTTGCTGTCATTGGTCAGCATATCCTACAACTAATTATTGGTTTGCTAGCAGACTTGCAAAACAAAGTGTATTATTCATCTTAGATGTAAGCAGGAGGTTTATTAGGTGCATCACTGATTGATTGCTGGGTATACTGGCAAATTCCAGCAAAATGTGGATCCAAATCAATCCAAATCTGAAACACAGTACTGCCCTCATTTGCTTATTTGTTTTCTGTTCTGTCTGTCTCCGTTCATCTGTAGTATAGTATCTGTTCACTTCCTGCTTAAGACCAGGGTTTGCTCTACTTTAGGCAGGGATACACACGGTGCATAAAAGTAATTTTATTCACTTGAAATTTCCACTTTTTCTAATTGAGAGAAACCTTTCTTCTTTAAAAATTTTTAAGCCATGTATAAGGGTCATTATGCTCTTTTTTTGTGTTCCCCGGGGCAAAATTTCTGAGCGAATAGGTAAGGGCATGTCCCCCCCCGCACGGGTTTTCGGCTTTTTTTCAGGGGTTTGCTTTTGCAGAATGCCTGAAAAACCCCCCGAAAATGAGAAAAATGGTGCTTTTTGGAAAAAACCCTGCAGAGTCCCCCCTGCACGGGGGTTTTCCCCCGGGGTTTTTTACCCGCGGGGCGGCGCCCCAAAAAATTCAACAAGCCCTTTTTCCCTCTGGTTTTTGGGCGGAACCCGTGCTTTTGATGTGAAGGGGGAGGGCTTTTCCACTATCGCGGGGGGGGGGGGGGGGGGGGGAAAAAGCCCCCCAAACCCCCCTTGGGTGTGGGGGGGCGGGCGCAAAAAAGGAAAAAAACCCGGCCCGGGTAAACGACCCGGGGGTTTTTCCTTGCAGTGGGGACGCAGCCTAAGACCAGGCTCGGACTGGGCCCCGGGGGCCCGGGGGGGGTCCCCGGGGGGGCCCCCCCGGAGCCGCTGTGGGCCCGGAGGCAGTGCCATCTCCCCGGGGCCCCCGGCGCGCATCGGTCATGGAGCCCGGGCCCGTGTCCCCGGGGCCCGAGGCCGGCCCCGGGGGTTGGGGGGCTAATGTCCCGGCTCCCCGGGGGTTGCGGTGTCGGGGAGCACAGCGCCCCCGCAGGGGGGGGGCCCTGGTACAAGGGGGGGGGCCCTGGGGGTACAAGGGGGTCCTGGTAAAGGGGGGGCCCTTTATAAAAAAAGGGGGGCCCTGGCTACAAGGGGGGCCCTGACTAAAGGTGGTCCCTGGCTCAAGGGGGTCCCGGGGTACAAAAGGGGGCCCCCTGACTAAAGGTGGGCCTGGCTACAAGGGGGCCGGCTCCGGGGGGCCCTGATAAAGGGGGTCCTGGCCAAGGGGGGCCCCGACCACAGGGGGGGCCCGGTACAAGGGGGGTTTTTCCCGGCTACAAGGGGGTCGTGGTTTTCAAGGGGGTCCTGGTACAAGGGGGGGGCACTGACTAAAGGGGGGGGCCCCGGCTCAAGGGGGGGCCCTACTATAGGTGGTCCCCGGCTACAAGGGGGCCCTGACTAAGGGGGGCCCCCGGCTACAAGGGGGCCCGGACTAAATGGGGTCCCTAACTACAAAGGGGGGGGCCCCGGCTACAAGGTGGGGGGGGGGCCCTGCTACAAGGGGGGCCCTGGTACAAGGGGTCCCTGGCTACAAGGGGTCCCTGGATCAAGGGGGGGGCCCGGTTTACAAAAGGGGGCCCCCCGGCTACAAGGGGGGGTCCTGACTACAAGGGGGACCCGATACAAGGGTGGACTGACAAGGGGGGGCCCTGGCTACAAGGTGGGGGCCCTGGCCTGATAAAGGGGGTCACTGTCTATAAAGGGGGGGGGGGGCCCTGGCTACAAGGGGGGCCCTGACTACAAGGGGGTCCCTGGCTATAAAGGGGGGGGGGGGTCCCTGACTACAAGTGGGTCCCTGGCTACAAGGGGGGCCCTGACTAAAAGGGGGTCCCTGGCTATAAAGGGGGGTCCCTGGCTACAAGGGGGGTCCCCGGGCTACAAGGGGGGTCCCTGGCTACAAAGGGGTCACTGGCTACAAGGGGGGCCCTGAACTACAAATAGGGGCCCTCCCATTAACAAGGGGTGATGGCTAAGGGAGTCCCTGGCTACAAAAGGGGGGCTCCCCTGATTACATGGGGTCCCTGGCTTATAGGGGGTCCCTGACTACAACTGGCTTTTTTTATTTTTTTCTCTATCTTCCCCCCCCCCCCCCCCCCCCCCCCCCCCCCCCCACCCCCCCATTTTTAGGGCCCTGACACATGGGGGTTTCCCTGGCTATAATAGGGGATCCCTGGTACAAGGAGGGTACCTAGCTACATGGGGGATCCTGGCTAAATGGGCGGTCCCTGACTACATGGGGGTCCCCTGGCTTACAAAAGGGGTCCACTGGCTACAAGGGGGGCTCCTGACTACAATAAGGGGCCCCTCACTTACAAGGTGTCATGGATTAACAAAGGGGGTCCCTGGGCTACTAAGGGGGCCCGGACTACAAGGGGTCCCTGGAGACAAAGGTGGTCCCTGACTAATAAGGGGCTCTGGACTACAAAGGGGGGCCCTGACTACAAAAGGGGGGCCCTGGCTACCTAATGGGGGCCCGACTTCAAGGGGGGCCCTGCCTTTCCTAAAGGGGGCCATGACTACTATTGGGGCCCTGGGCTAACTAAAGGGACGCTTTGACTACCTACAGGGGCGGACTGACTACAAGGGGGCCTGGCTACCTAAATACTATTGGGGCCCTGATAACATTCTCAGTAGCTATGGGGGGGACCCTGACTTCCTGCACTCTAGCTAAAGGAGGCCCCTATACTACCTGATTCTACATAATGGAGACCCCTAACTGCTGCAGACACTACTAAGAGGGCCTTAACTGCCTGTATACTACTTAATGGGAAGCCTAAAACTGCCCTGTATACTACCTAAAGGGGGCCTAAAATGCTTGCAGCCTATAAAAGGGGACCTTAACTACCTAAGCTTACATAAATGGGAGGAAACCACCTACCTACAGACTGGGGCATTGCCATTTGCCTACCTACCAAGTGTCATGTCTACCTAACTGCGTAATATAATTGAGAGGGCAGCTGACCATAGTTGTAGCTTATCTCCAGAGGGTTTGTCCTCTCCCCACCCTCCAAAACCCCTTAGGGATACTAGGCACTCTAAGTTATGGCTTGTACCCGCTCTCACACCCTGGGAAGTTTGTACAGAGGTGGGAATAGATAAAGAGTGCTGGAAAAATTGGGGATTCTATGATATTTGTGTGTAAATTTCTGCAGGCATGAGCTGTGGCCGGGAAAGTCATCATGATGGTGCGGAACTGATGCAGATGTAAAGGGAATAAATCGACTCAAGAGAAGAGAACGACTCAATCAGTAGGACGTCTCCGGTGAGTCCTGATTTTACTTCTTTAATGGATAGTGCATGTTTCACTGTAATGTGAGGTGAATTGAGCTGGTGTCTGACCTCTATGTGGTCTTATATGGTGGTGGTGTAGGTTATACTGAGCTGGTTCTGATCATCTATGTGGTCTCTATATGGCAGTGTTTTAGGTTATACCGGAGTGGTGTGTGCCTTATGTGCTCTCTTATTGCAGTGTTGTAGGTTATACCATGAAGCTGGTGTCTGGACCACTATGTGACATCTTTCTATATATGGCGGTGTTTTAGGTTATACCTGAAGCTGGTGTTGACATTACTGGGTCTCTATATGGTGGTGTTGTAGGTTATACCTGAGCTGGTTTCTGACTCTCTTTGTGGTCTATCCTATGGCAGTGTTGTCAGGTTATAACCTGGCTGGTGTCTGACTCTATGTGGTCTCTATATGGCAGTGTTGTAGGTTTTACCTGAGCTTTCGGTATGATGAACTTGTGGTCTCTATATGGCGGTGTTGTAGGTTATACCTGAGCTGGTGTCTGATGTCTATGTGGTCTCCATATTGCGGTGTGTTGGTTTTACATGATCTGGTGTCTGACATCTTTTGTTGGTCTCTTTATGGGAGCGTGGTTGTCGGTTTTACATGAAGCAGGTGTCTGGACCTCATATGTGGTCTCTATATGCGGTATTGTAGGTATTTCAGGCACCGGTATAATGCAGGTCATGTGTCCCTGACTTGACATGTGATAGGTGTTTGACTTTTACGTTCTTGCTGTTGTTGATTTTTGAAGGTGGTGAGGTGTCTGACCAAGGGTAACTTGGAGGGGGATTTTGTATATGGGTGGAGGGGCGTTTTGTATGTGGGTGAAGGGGGGTTATTGTATGTGGGTGGAGGGGGTTATTGTTGTGGGTGGAGGGGATATCTGTATGTGGGTGGAGGGGGATATTGTTTGTGGGTGGAGGGGATATTGTATGTGGGTGGGGGGGGGGGGTTGACATGGGGATAGTGTATGTGGGTGAGGGAGATATTGTATGTGGTGGAGGGGGGTATTGTTTGTGGGTGGGGAGGTTTCTTGTATGTGGGTGGAGGAGGCTATCTGTTTGTGGGTGGAGGGGTGTGGAGGTGGGGGTGGGGGTTTGGCTGCGATGTGTGTGGTGTGTGGGAGAGACGCGTGTGAGAGGGCGGGGTTTTATTGTTTGTGGGGGGAGGGAGATTGTATGGGAGTGGAGGGGGATATTGTATGTGGGGTGGAGGGGATATTGTATGTGGGTGGAGGGGGTTTGGATGGAGCTTCTTTAGCCCGTGTTGTCTATGTTTATGTTTGATCGGTGACGATATGTGTGACTCTCTTGCTACGCTGTACTACACAAATACAGTTCTGTTTCGCACAATGTTATTATGTGGTTAAATATGGGAGCGAATTATGTCCGAGAGGCCGGTATTTTTCATGTACGAGTAGGGTGGTGCCACTCAAGATCTTCTACATCTGTGGGCCCACCTGATCCCAACAGTCAGACACTGACTAGTCTCTCCGCCTGAGTCGTGTTGTTGGAGTTGTTGTCAGGTTTGTTTTGTCTTGTTGTTCTTCTCAGGTTGATACCGCACTCCCGTGTGTGGTTGTTGAGTGTGATCGTCTATGTCACATATCTCACTTGACACTGGTCTTCTTAGTCTAGACATCATTATCGTATAAGGCTGGTGGCTTTCGGACAATGGGTCGGATTCTGGGGGGGAGAGGGGCCACTGGTGGAGGGGAGAGTGGGGGGTCATCACTTCGGTTCTGGTATTGTGGAGGACCTCTAGGAACTTTGAGAGCCAATGTTTGTATCGCTACATTATTGTACTTGGGTGCGGGTTTATGTCTGGGTGGGGGGTGGTATAGTGGATTGGTGTGGGATATCTGTGGGCTACTGGAGTTATGTGATGTGTATAGGGCGGTGTGGTGAGACTTGAATGTGAAAAACGAATCCAAATTATGCGTATTGTGATAAAGAATCAATATAGTCTATTGTGAAAAGAATAAATATGTATTGTGAAAAAGATAAATCTGAATTGTGAACAAAGAATAAATATGTATTTGGGGAAAAAAGAATAAATATTTATTTGTGAAGAAAGATAAATATGGTATTGTGAAGAAGAAAAAATATGTAACTGGGAAAAACAGATAAATATGTATTGTGAGAAAGAATAAATATGTCATGTGAAAAGTAATAAATATGTATGTGACAAGAATCAATATGTTTTTTTTTTTTTGGTTTTTTTTTTTTTTTTGATACCGTGGGATTATCATTTTTTTTTTGGTTTTTTTTTTTGGCACCGGTTAGGGTTGATTGGGGGGGGCAAATTGCTTTCGGAAGGGAAGCTTAGATGGAGGTATAAATTGGGATTTTTTTTTTTTTGTTGCGGGGGGTGTGTTGTTTAGTTTTTATTTTGTCTTTTTTTTTTTTTTTTTTATTTTGTTGTTTTTTTTTTGTTTTTTTTTTTTTTTTTTTGTATGAAGTAGTTTTTCTATTGATTTTTAGGTAGGATGGCTAGTAAGGAGTAACATATAGGAGATCTTGGGGGCAATTGGTGGTGTGGGAGTTGGGGTTGGTTGCGAAGGGGTCTTTTTTTTTTGTTTTTTTTTTTGAGAAAGGCTCGTTTTTGGGACGGTTATTTGGTGGGGGTTAGAGGTGAGTGTTTACGAAAGGGGTCGATCAAGTTTTTTATTTTTTGGTGTGGTGGGCTTTTGGTTTGGGGGTTTTTTTGGGGGGTTTTTTGTTGTTTTTTTTTTATTTGTGTTTTGTTTTTTTTTTTTTTTTTGGATAAAAGGGGGAGGGGGTGTGACGGGGGTTTTGTTTTTTTTTGTTGATGGGAAGTGTAGAGGTGAGGTGGATGTTTTTTTTTTTTTTTTCTTTCTTTTCTTTTTGGGGGGTTTTTTTTTGTTTTGGTAGTTACTGGGCTGGGATGGGACGAGGGAGGGGGTTTTTTTTATTTCATTTTTTTTTTTTTTTTGTTTGGCTGCGATCCTAGGGCATACGGTAGGGGATTGTGAGTGGACTATCAAGGAAGGGGCTGGTTTTTTGGGGAGTAAATATGTTTTTTCGGGGGGATGCATGTTGAGGGTTGTATGGAATTTGGTTTTGGCTGTGAATTTTTTTTTTTTTATTTTTGATGTGAGAAATAATTTTATTCGGACCGCGGCCGGTTGTGTCTGCGCTGCGCCCGTAGTGCTGTCCGGTTGTCACCCTGAAAAAAAATAGTTTGTAGTCAAAAAAAAAAAAATAAATTAAATAGGCGCGGCGGGGGGTCTATTTGGGCGCTTGCTGTCATTTTTTTTTTTTTTTTTTTGCCTTTTTTAGTAGGGGTGAGCGAAGGTAACCCGGGCAAGGCACAAATTGAGCCAATTTGGAAAAAATACCTGTCAAACAACCACCCAATTGATCCGTGTTTCCGGATGAGGCCGCGCAGGTCTGTGACAATGGTCCATAGCAATATGGGTCCACGGCTTCTGTGGCACTGGGATTTGCAGAAGTAGACCCGCGGGTGTGTGGCGAGGGTCCATTGTTACGATGCACAAGAGGCACAGGGCAGAGACAAAGTCTCAGTACGTTCTTGCATGAGAGTTGGCCACCAGTAGTATCTGGAGATGAGTTGTACGGACTTGTGAAATCCAGGATGCCCGCAGTTTGGGTCGAATGTCCCATTTCAAGGATTCTGAGCCGCTAGAAATTTTATGACATTGGACGGACGCGTAGGTCTTCCCCTGAGGAATTACTTGGTAGAGGTTCACGGAGCAGCTGGTCAAGGAAAAGCCTCGTTCGGAGGAATAATGTGCTGTAGGGGGCAGCGGCTCCAGCTCAACCGATGCAGAGGATCTGGTGAGAGCGTCTGCCCTGACGTTTTTTTCAGATGGTCGGAAGTGTCGGTAAGTAAAATTAAAACGAGCGAAGAAAAGCGACCAGTCTGGCCTTGTCGCGGATTCATGCGCTGGCAGATAATGCAGTATAGTGATGGGATTCTTGTGTCCGTGTATATCTCGATAGGGTGGAGAAAGCCCCTTCAGCAGGTGACGCCATTCTTCTAGGGGCCAATTTTATAGCATAGGAGTTCCCGGGTCCCCAATGTGTAGTTGCGTCAGCTGGGTGAAGGGACTTGGAAAAGAACCCACAGTTCAAACTCTTCCAGAGGAGGTCTTCTGAAGAAGAACGGTGCCTGGCACAAATGTGTGAGGCATCGACTTCCAAGAAATAGGGCTCGCTGAGGGTTCCGGAAGTGATGAGAGACAGTGGCGGAAGCGAAGTACGGCTTTTCCAGAGTTAGGAACGCCTCTTGAGCCTCGGGAGGCCAGTGGATGTTGGGGTCGGCACATTATGGGTGAGGGCAACCAAAGGGTGACACCAGCGATGAGAGACTGAGAATATATTGCTATAATAGTTGGGCATAGAAACCTACAAAACGCGTGAGAAATGGCCCGAAGGCCCACTGGGACGAGGCCCATTGCAGGGAATGCTGTGGCTTGGTGGGGTCCTCTGAAGCCCTTGATCTGACACGATTATACCTAAAAAGGGCAGTGAGGGTTGCGTTTCAAACGGACACTTCTCCAGCTTGGCACTTAAAGTTGGTGACTACGGAGAAGTCTGAGCACCTGGCGGACGTGGTGATCGGTGGGTCTCCAGGCTCTGGAGAATAGATGAGAATGTCATCAGATTAGACAACTAAACACAAACGTATAAAGGTCCCGAGGTGAAGAGTCTCATTTCACAAAGATTTGGAAAACAGCCGGAGACGTTTACAGAGGACCAAAATGGCATGTAAAGATACTCCGAAATGGCCATCACGGGTGTTAAATGCTGTTTTTCCACTCGTCACCCTCAGGAAATGCGAATCAGATTGTTGGCTCCACGGAGGATCCAATTTAGAAAAGATTTTGCGCCACGGTAGTGCGGTCCATAAGCTCGGAGATCAAAGGCACGGGGGTACCGGAGCTATTGACAGTTATTTGTTCAGGCCCACGGGAATAGATTACAGGGCCGGGAGGGTTCCCATCTTTTTCTCGCGAAGAAGAATCCGGCTCCCGCAGGTTGATGTAAGGACTTAGTATGAAGCCTTTGGCGTAGGTTTTCTCTTGGATATAGACGGTCATGCCTTTGTCTCCGGGACGGAAAGCGAGGAGGTAGTTGTACTCAAGGCTGCTGATCAAATTAGGGCAATCGGAAGGGCCGTGCGGAGGCAAGATTCGGCCTGTTTTTCGGAGAAAACAGCAGAAAGTCCTGTAAGGTGCAGGAGACCTGGCAGAGATTTCGTTAGCGGTTGGTAACGGCAATCTGAGGGACCGGGCGACTGTCCTGAAGGCGATCAGTGAGTGACAGGCAGGACCCCAACAGCGAAGAATCCTCGCGCTGTGTTCCAATTCAGGGTCGGAGCATGCTCTTGCAACCAGGGGAGGCCCAGGAGGATATTCAGAGAGGATCGAGGCAGTACGAAAAACTTATTAGAGTCCTGATGTAACGCCCCAATCTGCGCAAGATGAGGGGCACAGTGCACGAACCGAATGGCATCCTTGAGGCATTCGCCACTGACGGAGGGACACGAAACAAGGGGTTTCAGGCAGGGTAGGTCTCACTGGAAGCCGGTACTGAGGACAACCAGTGCATGGACCTAATAAAGTTTACCGCGGACATATCCCGAGTCCAGGAAGGGCGGTGGTCTGGAAGGTGCAGTCCGCGAGGTTTCCGCAATGAATAGAAATGGTCAGACGGGGAGATGGTCGCACGAAACCTAGGGTTGCTCTTCTACGAGCCCCTAGGTGCGGAAAGTTTACCGGGCGCACCGGACCGTCTCCATGTTGTGACGGTAAACCGCCGCAATAGAAGCTGCAACTGCCTGAGACGTCGCTGCGAGCGTTCCTCCAGGGTCAGATGTGCCCTTTCCACCTGCATGGGTTCATCCTCAAGAACCGTTGGCGGAAGGAGTGGAGGGCGTTGGAAGACGGGGGCTAACCGCGGTAGCCGGCGTGGACGGGTGGACTCACGTTGGAGGGCGAGCTCCTGTAGTTGGTCTTTCGGCAAAAAACGGAATCGATCAGGTGTGGTCTAACCGAATCAGTTATCCAAAGAGGTAGGGCAGGTCGCCGTCCCGCGAGCTCGTCTTAATACGTCCCGAAAGGGGCCTTGCCAGAAAGTGCCACAGAGCCTCGTCTGTTCCAGTCTAGTTCGAGGCATAGGAGTGCGGAAAGCTGCAAGAGTGTGTTGCCACAGTGGAGTCGCCCCCGACGGAGGCGATGAGCAGTGCTGCGGACTAGAGAGACTGAGGAGGTGCGTCCGGGGTTCCTCAACGACAGTCCGGAACCCCTGGAGGTATAGGGCTTGCAAGGTTATTACGGTTAGCGGGGTCTCCTTCGGTCCACTGCGGAGTGGCCAAGGCCAGAGCTTCGCCAGTTAGCGAGGCTGATAATGAAGGCGACTTTTAGACCGCTCAGTGGGATTGATGTCCAGCATCTCGATGTGTATATGAACACTGACTGATGAAACCTCTGCATTCTTGGGGTCTCATCATAGCGAGCGGGGAGCGGCAGATGCAAGAGAAGGTCCCGGTGCCAGAGCAGGAGGAGCTGAGGCTGCTGGGCACAACTGGTGCAGGTTGAGACGGCAGCGGTCGCAGGTGGGAGGTGGCAAGCCGCAAGGTAATAGTCTGCATCATGGCTGCGGAGCTTGGTCGATGCGCTGACTCTTGCCCTGAGCGACGGCACTGTCGTAACGTTCACGGAGTTCGGGCAGAGGTACCCTGGCGGAGAATTTCCATGGGCAGATTGTATGTGACGGTTTCTAGAAGAATGAGATTAGTATGTATGGTCTATATCAATCGACTGGTAAGATAGTGGCGGTTGGTAGTTAGCAACGCCAGGGAACGGAATCTAAAGTTGTCCCCGGTTTTCATCCAGAGCCCGTCCGCCAAGCGGATGGACTTGCTGCGGCGTCACAATACCGCCTGAGGACTACCAGGTCGTTACCCCTGACGTGACTTGCTTGCGGTGGCGGCGGGGTACATGCGTGGTTCAGAATCCGTATCCAATGGCGTTGTCAGGAGTCAGGCTGTAGGTCAGGGCAGGCGGGCAAGAGGTTTCGTGGTCAGAGAAGTCAGACGTCTCGGGACAGGCGGCAAACAGGCAAGGTCAGGAATACGTAGCGGAACGGACTGGTATCGGATTTAGCAATACGGAACAAGGACACTCCCAAACCTCTCATAAGCACACAACTATTTGGAAACAGGTTGCCGGGGCGGTTACATTTAATAGGACCATAGACAGCCTTGGTCAGAAGAAGTAACTCAATTACCGGGACTACTGGCCCTTTTAAATTTAAACCAGCCGTCGCGCGCGCTTAGGGGGCGCGCATGCGCACGACGGCCCGGGACAGACAGGAGCAGCCGTTCACCGGAGCGGGGCCAGGTAAGCGAGCCGGCAGTGGGGACTGAGGGTGGCGCGGGTGTCCGGCTGCGCGTGCCGCGGCCCTGGGCAGCAGGGAAACGGCGAAGGGGCACCGACGGCGCCGCGGCCGCCATGGACAATATAGGACTGCACTGGTATGTTGTAGAGGAGCTACTAGACTGCCGATTCTGTGATGTACTTTACTATATAACTGGGATTTTAACAAGGTAAATATGTTCATGATATTGGAGTCTGGAGATCAGTGTTTGGCCATTGGATATTGAAACCTTACGCCACATACAATGTCCCAGTGGAAGGACCATTGTGTTATTAAAGAATTATTGTACCGGGGCAATTGTAACTTGAGGGGGACCACTGTATTATAAGTATTAGCCGCATGGTTTTACTTAGGATAAGAGGTAGGTTGTCAGACCAACCGATTCTGGTTTTTATGAAGTGGTTTGGTACTAGTCTGGATTTATTGGGCAGCTGTAGATGTTCTTAGATTTGCAAATAAGCAGTTAAAAATGGTCCTTATAGATGCTTATTAGGTAAATTAACATATTCCCTGACCACTGAACTTCGTGTAAATGACTCCACAAAGGCAGTACAGGTACATACAGGTACGTCCTGGGAAATCGTGCGGGACTGTGTCGCCCACGATCACTGTTCAATTCTGTCACTGGGTGTTCCTAGCAACCGTGAAGGTCCTAACGAAGGTTTCCGGGCTGCCTGTGAAGTCCACTAATGCCGGACATGCATGTGGGCTTGGCAGGGCATTTAGTGATTGAAGTTACCAAGGTTTGACAGCTAATTGCTATGTATTGTATGTTGGTGAACAGGGTACTAACGATCAATCGATGCAAATCCTCTATGGAGACCAGTAAGTAAAATGTGAAAAAGTAAAAAAATTAGAACACAAGCACAAAAAAATTAAATAAAAAGACGTACATATTCCCCTTTACAAACACCAATCGCGCTAAAAAAGATAAAAAAGCGTAATAACCTAGCCTATAAATCATGTTAAGTAACCTGCATAATGAATGCCATAACAAAACACAAAAAAGTCATAGAATTGCAATTTGCGTTCATCACACAGTACATAAAATGGTATAAAAGGTGATCTAGAAGTCAAATAAAATTGGTAGCAATGAAAACATAAGTTCATCCTGCAAAAAAAGCCCTTACACTACTCTCTACCTTTCAGTAGGACACTGGCAGGCCATCAGTTCCACCTACAGGAAGCACTGGGTGATGAAACCCTTGAAGGCCTTGAGGTCTCCATCGAACTTCGTCCGCATAGACAGACATAGCCTAGGGCCGATGGACAACGCGGGAGCTGATGATGCAGAGGGAGTCACGATAGATGGCTGCTGATGCGGAGTGGTGGGGAGGCTGCTGCATCATTGGTGGTCTGCTGGTTGAGTTCTGTGCTTGCTGTAACAATCTGCTGCAACTACTATGCTTACGATGGTGTGTGAGTGTCAGCGAGGCTGTGTAAAAAATAAAGATACAGAGGCAACATTGGTGGGATCTATGCAGGATCTTACTGTAACGGCTATGGAGACAGTGGATCTCAGGCCACTGCAAGCTGTGTGACTCCTGTGGTGAAGCTTAATAGCGAAATGAGCGTTGGACAACAACACCACCAAAGTCCAGTGTACCATACTTGCATATTGTTGTAGTCATAGAAATATTTGTCATCCTTTTCGTGAATGTATGTTATAACTGATATTGGGGGTTTTTTGTTTGTTTATCCTTTTTGTCTTGGATTGTGGAATTTACGATATTCTATAAAATTTGTTACAATTTTTAAAATTGTTGGGGCTGGTGGTCTTGTCTGTTTGGGGTTAATTGAAATTATATATGTGACCTTCACAATTTTCATACTATATTGCCCTAGTTATCTGGATGGGGCGGAGAACACCCTGCTCAAGACTCCTTTTCTGGCCTCATAAGCAGGCTGCAAAATGACAGATTTCGAGCATTTATTGCTCTGAAACTACTGTATCTTACAGAAGAAGGGTATGTTCACATGGCGTATTGGGGCGCGTACTGTACGCGCCGCAATACGCCGGGTGTCTTAGAAGGACGTGCTGATCATGGCGTTCTTATAAGGCACGGGGAGGGGGCGGTGCTATGAATTACACATGTAATTGCGCCACACAGTTTCGCGTGTATGTAGAAACGCAAATGCGTGGCGGGAAATGCAGCGCCGCATATTACGGCAGTGTGAACATACTCTAGTGACATAGCACTTGAAACAAGCGCATGTCTGCATAGGCTTGTACTGGTCATAGCTAGGGGGGCATAAAACTATGTTACAGGTTCCCTTTAAATATAAACAGTTGCATAAATGAAGGCACATTAGGGGTTATTATTTTCTGAGCTCACCACTCATTCACTGTCAGAATACGCCTTGTGAAACGTCTTGTTGCTGTCTGTTCCACAATCAAATCTACGCGAACTAATGAAGATGGTTGTCACGGAGACTAAATAGACGGATGGTGGATCCGAGAGGAATCTACGCCGAGGAGCGGATGTCTAAGGGGCCCTTGGTCTTTGCCGAGCCCACTGCAACGCAGGACAGAATATTGCCGCAGGGGAATCTCCCCAGGTCGCTACACCCCGACGCCGGACTGGCGAAAGCAGGTGAATAGACACTGAGCAGTACCGGAGCGTGGAAACATTGACTGGCAGAACAGAGCCAGCACGGACAGTACGTGGCAGATGAATGGTCTCAGCATTATAGACATAGGCAGGAACAGTTCGGAACAGGTAAGGTATTCAATTAGAGAGCGCACCAATAGGACGTCACTAGTGAAAATAGGAGATAGATAATACAGAGGATAGAGGTGCGCACGACAGCAGGAAGAGGAAGTCCCTATAAAGCCGTGTCCGGAATGCCTTAGGTAGTAAGGGATTACCCATGGAGATTGGCACCTTTTTAATCCAGTAGAGCTGCTCGTGCGGCCAGGATTGTGCGAGAGAGGCCAGGAGAAGGTAAAGCAGGGGTGCTGTTCAAGGAGGAAGCAGGATGAAAGTATTGTTATACTAATTTTAATTAAATTATAACGGTCCGGGTAGAAGTATAAGCGCAGTTGAAGAGGCGGAAGACTGGACGCAGCTGCGCCTTTGAGCCGAAGCCTGGACCCGAGGTGTGCCAGGAGCTGTGGGGAGACCGGCCGCGTCCGGGTTGTGGGACCGCAGGGTGCACTGGCATTACTGTCCCCCCCGTTAGGGGCACTCTATAATAAAACCGGTGTCTGTGGAAATCGTTGGATAAGAGTGGGAGCATTGATGTTCTCTTGCAGCTCCCAGGACCGTCTTCGATCAGGAATGAATGCCCTTCCAGTCCAGAGATACTAGGTTTTACCTTTGGAACACTCCTTGTTCCTCCCTCTTATGTATCTTTGGCACTAGCAGGTGTGGCAGGGAAACCACATTGTGTGAATGTCGATTGAGAATCATTGGTTTCAGGAGGGACACATAAAAATTAATTGGGGATGCGAAAGGAGGGAGGCGAAGTTTGAGATACGGGTTGATCCGATGTAGAATAGAAAAAGGACCAAGATAGCATTGGGGCAAATTTCAAGCTGGGCACTGGAGGCAGATGTGCTTGGAAGAAAGCCAGACTTAATCCCCAGGTTGGTATGTAGGAGGCCTCTACGTCTCTTGTCGGCTTGGGCCTTAAAACGGGAGGCAGTTTTTAAAGATTTTGTGGAGGTTAGAAATCTGAAAGAAGTCACGTACTAGAGTTTTGGGCTGCAGGAACTTCGAAGAGGTAGAAAAGTGGCAGGGGAAGAGAGGATGCTGGCCGAACACCACATAAAAAGCAGACTCCCCAGAGGACTCGCTACATGGTTATTGTAGGCAAACTCTGCCCAGGGCAGCAGAGAGACCCAATCGTCTTGTCGAGCCGGGGTTTAAATTTGGGTAATTCACCAGAACATGGGTTTAAACGTTCCACCTGGCCATTGGACTGCGAATGGTAGGCACATGAAAAATCTAATTTAATTTTCAGCAGAGAACATAAGGCACGCCAAAACCGAGAGGTGAACTGCACTCCTCTATCCAAGGGTTTTGAAGGATCCCATGTAAGGGAAGATATGCTGCAAGAACAATGTAGCCAACTGCAGAGCTGATGGAAGACCAGGCAGAGGTGTAAAAATGCCCATTTTGGAAAACCGGTCCCCCCACGACCCAGACAACCGAACACCCCTTGGAGAAGGAAGGTCACGAAGTCCATTTGCGTTGTGGCTCCAATGGTACTTCTGGCACCGGTAGGGGCAAAAAGGAAACCAGCGGTCAAAAGACGGGAAACTCTTTATTCCGGGCACAAGTTGAGGGCAAAAACGTGGGGCCACAAAATCCTTGAGTCCTACAAGAGGGAGGGCCACCATAATGTCGCGCAATACCGTGGAAAAGGGCTTACGGTACCCAGGAGGCCTGCCACTCTGGGGGCATGACCCCAGGAAAAATGCGCTTCCTCGGGGAGGGCACACGAAGGTCCTACCCGGTGGGATTTCACGCACCTTTACAGGGAAAAATAGACAAGGCGGTCCGGAGGATAAGGTATTGCGGTTTCTGCTTCAGAATCAGAGGATCCATGGCCCGGGACAGAGCAAACAGCCTTCAGATTCTTGGCGGCTGGCCAAAGTGGAGGTTAAAATTTAACCGAAAAGAATAGGAACCATTTAGCCTGAAGAGATTCACCGTGTGAGCCTTTTGTAGATAAGAAGAATTTTTAGGAATCCGTGTAGATGGTCACAGGATGCAGAGCACCCTCCTAAGAAGATGTCACCTTTCGCCCAAGGCAAATTGATCGCCACAGTTCCCCAATTTGGGTAAAACTTCTTGGCAGGGGAGAAGGTCCTGGAAAAAACCCAGTAAGAAAAATTTGGCCTTTGGGGATTTTTTTCCCC